>JASDAP010000208.1:0-27982 GCA_031216635.1 Dissostichus eleginoides | reverse complement strand
AAAAACGGAAGTGGGCGTGGCCTACGCAATTTTTGACGCAAAGTTCCGGAACCAATTACACATCGCTATTTTCACCACTTCTGACGCGCATGCGAAATTTGGTGAGTTTTCACATATGTTGCGGGGGTCAAAAGTGCGCGCAATGTATTCAAATAATAATCAGAAGAAGAATAATAATAATAATAATTAAAGCTGCAAGCAGCGTTGATCGGGTCTTCGACGCCGACGCTCCGCAGGCTGTTGTCCGCACGTCGACGTGTCGCGAAAGGCGTCTCGAGGACTCGGCCGTAGGCAAACGTGTGAAGTTTCAGGCCGATCGGACGACGTACATAGGAGTTACAGCAGTATCACAAACATTGTGTTTGATGGCGAGTGATCTGTCGCCATGGCAACGGAATTTGATGACACCCCATAATACGCCTAGATGTGTTGAGGGCCTGACCATCACCCATCATATGAAGTGTGGTGCCGTTTGGACGATTTTCCATTGAGTTAACACAACATCGTGTTTTTTGGCGAGGGATGCGTTGCCATGGAAACGGCATACGATGAGATCTCGGATTTCACGTAGAGCTGTTGAGGCATGAACCGGTGATATAAAAGTGAAGATTGGGGGACGATGGGACCGTGTCCATTGGAGTTACAGCGACACCGTGTTTTATGGCGAGGGATCCGTTGCCATGGTAACGCCATATTAAGTAACATCAGATTTGAAGTAGAGCTGTTCAGGGCCGCAGTGTTAACCATCACGTGAAGTTTGGTGGCGTTCTGTGCATGTCAGTTTGAGTTATGACATCATCGTGTTCCATGTTGAGGGATGGCCTAGCATCGAGCGAACGCGAACTTTGGCGGCAAATCACGGCTACGCCGTGCGAAAGCAAAAAATTTCCGTGATAACTTTAGATCGCCCATTTGTCGAGAGCTACCGACGAATTTGGAGTCGTACGGATAAGTCCCTAGGAGGAGTTCGTTAAAGTGCGAGGGACGAAAAACGCGATAAATCGCGTTTTTCCGACGCCAAATTCAAAATGGCCGACTTCCTGTACGTTATTTTATACCCCTCCAAGAGGCTTTTTTGCTGGTCTCCGCACCCTAGATATGCGTAGCGAGTTTCGTTGGTTTACGTGAAAGTTAAAGTGGGGGGAGTTAACGTTAAAAACGGAAGTGGGCGTGGCCTACGCAATTTTTTGACGCAAAGTTCCGGAACCAATTACACATCGCTATTTTCACCACTTCTGACGCGCATGCGAAATTTGGTGAGTTTTCACATATGTTGCGGGGGTCAAAAGTGCGCGCATGTATTCAAATAATATAATAATAATAATAATAATAATAATAATCGCACCGATATCAATAATGTTCGGCCTAGGGTGGCCGAGGTCACATGGGCGCGAGCGCCCATGTGACTAGGTTGGCGTGGGCCACCTACTGTCATGATTTAGGCCACTTTTAATGGCTTTTGCCCGTCTTTTTCAGTGTTTTGTGTGGGTTTCGCAGGTTTGTCGGTCGCTGCGCGACCGATTTCAATAGGGTCTTCGCCGACCTAGGTCTCAGACCCTAATTAAAGCTGCAAGCAGCGTTGATCGGGTCTTCGACGCCGACGCTCCGCAGGCTGTTGTCCGCACGTCGACGTGTCGCGAAAGGCGTCTCGAGGACTCGTCCGTAGGCAACGTGGGAAGTTTCAGGCCGATCGGACGACGTACATAGGAGTTACGGCAGTATCACAACATTGTGTTTGATGGCGAGTGATCTGTCGCCATGGCAACGGAATTTGACGACACCCCATAATACGCCTAGATGTGTTGAGGGCCGGACCAGTAGCCATCAGCTGAAGTCTGGTGGCGTTTGGACGATTTTCCATTGAGTTAACACAACATCGTGTTTTTTGGCGAGGGATGCGTTGCCATGGAACGGCATATGATGACATCCCATAATGGACTTAGAGCTGTTGAGGGCCGGAGCATTAATGATAGTCTGAAGTCTGGTGCCGTTTGGAGGATTTTCTGTTGAGTTACGACAACACCGGTTTTATGGCGAGGGATCTGTCGCCATGGAAACGGCATATGATGACATCCCATAATTGGCATAGAGCTGTTCAGGGCCGGACCATTAGCCATCATCTGAAGTCTGGTGCCGTTTGGACGATTTTCCGTTGAGTTAACACAACATGGTGTTTTTTGGCGAGGGATGCGTTGCCATGGCAACGGCATATGATGACACCCCATAATTGACATAGAGCTGTTGAGGGCCGGACCATTAATGATAGTCTGAAGTCTGGTGCCGTTTGGACGATTTTCCATTGAGTTAACACAACACGTGTTTTTGGAGGGATCTGTCGCCATGGAACGGCATATGATGACATCCCATAATTGGCATAGAGCTGTTGGGCCGGACCATTAGTCATCTGAAGTCTGGTGCCGTTTGGACGATTTTCCGTTGAGTTAACACAACATCGTGTTTTTTGGCGAGGGATGCGTTGCCATGGAAACGGCATATGGTGACACCCATAATTGACATAGAGCTGTTGAGGGCCGGACCATTAATGATAGTCTGAAGTCTGGTGCCGTTTGGACGATTTTCCATAGAGTTAACACACACATCGTGTTTTTTGGCGAGGGATGCGTTGCCATGGAAACGGCATACGATGAGATCTCAGATTTCATGTAGAGCTGTTGAGGCATGAACCGGTGATATAAAAGTGAAGATTGGGGGACGATGGGACCGTGTCCATTGGAGTTACAGCGACACCGTGTTTTATGGCGAGGGATCGTTGCCATGGTAACGCCATATTAAGTAACATCGGATTTGATGTAGAGCTGTTCAGGGCCGCAGTGTTAACCATCACGTGAAGTTTGGTGGCGTTCTGAGCATGTCAGTTTGAGTTATGACATCATCGTGTTCCATGTTGAGGGATGGCCTAGCATCGAGCGAACGCGAACTTTGGCGGCAAATCACGGCTACGCCGTGCGAAAGCAAAACATTTCCGTGATAACTTTAGATCGCCCATTTGTCGAGAAGCTACCCGACGAATTTGGAGTCGTACGGATAAAGTCCCTAGGAGGAGTTCGTTAAAGTGCGAGGGACGAAAAACGCGATAAATCGCGTTTTTCCGACGCCAAATTCAAAATGGCCGACTTCCTGTACGTTATTTTATACCCCTCCAAGAGGCTTTTTTGCTCGTCTCCGCACCCTAGATATGCGTAGCGAGTTTCGTTCGTTTACGTGAAAGTTAAAGTGGGGGGAGTTAACGTTAAAAACGGAAGTGGGCGTGGCCTACGCAATTTTTGACGCAAAGTTCCGGAACCAATTACACATCGCAATTTTCACCACTTCTGACGCGCTTGCGAAATTTGGTGAGTTTTCACATATGTTGCGGGCGTCAAAAGTGCGATCATTGTACTCAAATAATAATCATAATAATAATTAAAGCTGCAAGCAGCGTTGATCGGGTCTTCGACGCCGACGCTCCGCAGGCTGTTGTCCGCACGTCGACGTGTCGCGAAAGGCGTCTCGAGGAGTCGGCCGTAGGCATACGTGGGAAGTTTCAGGCCGATCGGACGACGTACATAGGAGTTACAGCAGTATCACAAACATTGTGTTTGATGGCGAGTGATCTGTTGCCACGGCAACGGAATTTGATGACACCCCATAATACGCCTAGATGTGTTGAGGGCCGGACCAGTAGCCATCATCTGAAGTCTGGTGCCGTTTGGACGGTTTTCCATTGAGTTAACACAACATCGTGTTTTTTGGCGAGGGATGCGTTGCCGTGGCAACGGCATATGATGACACCCCATAATTGACATAGAGCTGTTGAGGCATGGACCGGTGATATACAAGTGAAGTTTGGGGACGATGGGACTGTGTCCATTGGACTTACAGCGACACCGTGTTTTATGGCGAGGGATGCGTTACCATGGAAACGGCATATGATGACATCCCATAATGGACTTCGAGCTGTTGAGGGCCGGACCATTAATGATAGTCTGAAGTCTGGTGCCGTTTGGACGATTTTCCATTGAGTTAACACAACATCGTGTTTTTTGGCGAGGGATGCGTTGCCATGGCAACGGCATATGATGACACCCCATAATTGACATAGAGCTGTTGAGGGCCGGACCATTAATGATAGTCTGAAGTCTGGTGCCGTTTGGACGATTTTCCATTGAGTTAACACAACATGGTGTTTTTTGGCGAGGGACGCGTTGCCATGGAAACGGCATATGATGACATCCCATAATTGGCATAGAGCTGTTCAGGGCCGGACCATTAGCCATCAGCTGAAGTCTGGTGCCGTTTGGACGATTTTCCGTTGAATTACACACATCGTGTTTTTTGGCGAGGGATGCGTTGCCATGGCAAACGGCATATGATGACACCCCATAATTGACATAGAGCTGTTGAGGCATGACCGGTGATATACAAGTGAAGATTGGGGGACGATGGGACCGTGTCCATTGGACTTACAGCGACACCGTGTTTTATGGCGAGGGATGCGTTGCCGTGGCAACGGCATATGATGACACCCCATAATTGACATAGAGCTGTTGAGGGCCGGACCATGAATGATAGTCTGAAGTCTGGTGCCGTTTGGACGATTTTCCATTGAGTTAACACAACATCGTGTTTTTTGGCGAGGGATGCGTTGCCATGGAAACTTCATATGATAACACCCCATAATTGACATAGAGCTGTTGAGGGCCGGACCATTAATGATAGTCTGAAGTCTGGTGCCGTTTGGACGATTTTCCATTGAGTTACACACATCGTGTTTTTTGGCGAGGGATGCGTTGCCATGGCAACGGCATATGATGACACCCCATAATTGACATAGAGCTGTTGAGGCATGAACCGGTGATATAAAAGTGAAGGTTGGGGGACGATGGGACCCTGTCCATTGGAGTTACAGCGACACCGTGTTTTATGGCGAGGGATGCGTTGCCATGGTAACGCCACATTAAGTAACATTGGATTTTACATAGAGCTGTTCAGGGCCGCAGAGTTAACCATCACGTGAAGTTTGGTGGCGTTCTGAGCATGTCAGTTTGAGTTATGACATCATCGTGTTCCATGTTGAGGGATGGCCTAGCATCGAGCGAACGCGAACTTTGGCGGCAAATCACGGCTACGCCGTGCGAAAGGAAAAAATTTCCGTGATAACTTTAGATCGCCCATTTGTCGAGAAGCTACCCGACGAATTTCGAGTCGTACGGATAAAGTCCCTAGGAGGAGTTCGTTAAAGTGCGAGGGACGAAAAACGCGATAAATCGCGTTTTTCCAACGCCAAATTCAAAATGGCCGACTTCCTGTACGTTATTTTATACCCCTCCAAGAGGCTTTTTTGCTCGTCTCCGCACCCTAGATATGCGTAGCGAGTTTCGTTGGTTTACGTGAAAGTTAAAGTGGGGGGAGTTAACGTTAAAAACGGAAGTGGGCGTGGCCTACGCAATTTTTGACGCAAAGTTCCGGAACCAATTACACATCGCAATTTTCACCACTTCTGACGCGCATGCGAAATTTGGTGAGTTTTCACATATGTTGCGGGGTCAAAAGTGCGCGCAATGTATTAAAATAATAATCAGAATAATAATAATAATAATCGGACCGATATCAATAATGTTCGGCCTAGGGTGGCCGAGGTCACATGGGCGCGAGCGCCCATGTGACTAGGTTGGCGTGGGCCACCTACTGTCATGATTTAGGCCACTTTTAATGGGCTTTTGCCCGTCTTTTTCAGTGTTTTGTGTGTGTTTCGCAGTTTGTCGGTCGCTGCGCGACCGATTTCAATAGGTCTTCGCCGACCTAGGTCTCAGACCCTAATAATAATAATCGCACCGATATCAATAATGTGCAAGTTTACATGGGGCTAGTCACATGGGCGCGAGCGCCCATGTGACTGGGTTGGCGTGGGCCACCTACTGTCATGATTTAGGCCACTTTTAATGGGCTTTTGCCCGTCTTTTTCAGTGTTTTGTGTGGGTTTCGCGGGTTTGTCGGTCGCTGCGCGACCGATTTCAATAGGGTCTTCGCCGACCTAGGTCTCAGACCCTAATAATCGCACCGATATCAAGAATGTTCGGCCTAGGGTGGCCGAGGTCACATGGGCGCGAGCGCCCATGTGACTAGGTTGGCGTGGGCCACCTACTGTCATGATTTAGGCCACTTTTAATGGGCTTTTGCCCGTCTTTTTCAGTGTTTTGTGTGGGTTTCCCAGGTTTGTCGGTCGCTGCGCGACCGATTTCAATAGGGTCTTCGCCGACCTAGGTCTCAGACCCTAATTAAAGCTGCAAGCAGCGTTGATCGGGTCTTCGACGCCGACGCTCCGCAGGCTGTTGTCCGGACGTCGACGTGTGGCGAAAGGCGTCTCGAGGACTCGGCCGTAGGCAAACGTGGGAAGTTTCAGGCCGATCGGACGACGTACATAGGAGTTACGGCAGTATCACAAACATTGTGTTTGATGGCGAGTGATCTGTCGCCATGGCAACGGAATTTGATGACACCCCATAATACGCCTAGATGTGTTGAGGGCCGGACCAGTAGCCATCATCTGAAGTCTGGTGCCGTTTGGACGATTTTCCATTGAGTTAACACAACATCGTGTTTTTTGGCGAGGGATGGTGTTGCCATGGAAACGGCATATGGTGACAACCCATAATTGACATAGAGCTGTTGAGGGCCGGACCATTAATGATAGTCTGAAGTCTGGTGCCGTTTGGACGATTTTCCGTTGAGTTAACACAACATCGTGTTTTTTGGCGAGGGATGCGTTGCCATGGAAACGGCATATGGTGACACCCATAATTGACATAGAGCTGTTGAGGGCCGGACCATTAATGATAGTCTGAAGTCTGGTGCCGTTTGGACGATTTTCCATAGAATTACAACAACATCGTGTTTTTTGGCGAGGGATGCGTTGCCATGGAAACGGCATACGATGAGATGTCGATTTCACGTAGAGCTGTTGAGGCATGAACCGGTGATATAAAAGTGAAGATTGGGGGACGATGGGACCCTGTCCATTGGAGTTACAGCGACACCGTGTTTTATGGCGAGGGATGCGTTGCCATGGTAACGCCACATTAAGTAACATGGGATTTTACATAGAGCTGTTCAGGGCCGCAGAGTTAACCATCACGTGAAGTTTGGTGGCGTTCTGAGCATGTCAGTTTGAGTTATGACATCATCGTGTTCCATGTTGAGGGATGGCCTAGCATCGAGCGAACGCGAACTTTGGCGGCAAATCACGGCTACGCCGTGCGAAAGCAAAAAATTTCCGTGATAACTTTAGATCGCCCATTTGTGAGAAGCTACCCGACGAATTTGAGTCGTACGGATAAAGTCCCTAGGAGGAGTTCGTTAAAGTGCGAGGGACGAAAAACGCGATAAATCGCGTTTTTCCAACGCCAAATTCAAAATGGCCGACTTCCTGTACGTTATTTTATACCCCTCCAAGAGGCTTTTTTGCTCGTCTCCGCACCCTAGATATGCGTAGCGAGTTTCGTTGGTTTACGTGAAAGTTAAAGTGGGGGGAGTTAACGTTAAAAACGGAAGTGGGCGTGGCCTACGCAATTTTTGACGCAAAGTTCCGGAACCAATTACACATCGCTATTTTCACCACTTCTGACGCGCGTGCGAAATTTGGTGAGTTTTCACATATGTTGCGGGGTCAAAAGTGCGCGCAATGTATTAAATATAATCATAATAATAATAATATAATTAAAGCTGCAAGCAGCGTTGATCGGGTCTTCGACGCCGACGCTCCGCAGGCTGTTGTCCGCACGTCGACGTGTCGCGAAAGGCGTCTCGAGGACTCGGCCGTAGGCAAACGTGGGAAGTTTCAGGCCGATCGGACGACGTACATAGGAGTTACAGCAGTATCACAAACATTGTGTTTCATGGCGAGTGATCTGTCGCCATGGCAACGGAATTTGATGACACCCCATAATACGCCTAGATGTGTTGAGGGCCGGACCAGTAGCCATCATCTGAAGTGTGGTGCCGTTTGGACGATTTTCCATTGAGTTAACACAACATCGTGTTTTTTGGCGAGGGATGCGTTGCCATGGCAACGGCATATGATGACACCCCATAATTGACATAGAGCTGTTGAGGCATGGACCGGTGATATACAAGTGAAGATTGGGGGACGATGGGACCGTGTCCATTGAACTTACAGCGACACCGTGTTTTATGGCGAGGGATGCGTTACCATGGAAACGGCATATGATGACATCCCATAATTGGCGTAGAGCTGTTGAGGGCCTGACCATTAGCCATCATCTGAAGTCTGGTGCCGTTTGGACGATTTTCCATTGAGTTAACACAACATGGTGTTTTTTGGCGAGGGATGCGTTGCCATGGCAACGGCATATGATGACACCCCATAATTGACATAGAGCTGTTCAGGGCCGGACCATTAGCCATCATCTGAAGTCTGGTGCCGTTTGGACGAATTTCCGTTGAGTTAACACAACATCGTGTTTTTTGGCGAGGGATGCGTTGCCGTGGCAACGGCATATGATGACACCCCATAATTGACATAGAGCTGTTGAGGCATGGACCGGTGATATACAAGTGAAGATTGGGGGACGATGGGACTGTGTCCATTGGACCTACAGCGACACCGTGTTTTATGGCGAGGGATGCGTTACCATGGAAACGGCACATGATGACATCCCATAATTGGCATAGAGCTGTTCAGGGCCGGACCATTAGCCATCAGCTGAAGTCTGGTGCCGTTTGGACGATTTTCCGTTGAATTACAACAACATCGTGTTTTTTGGCGAGGGATGCGTTGCCATGGAAACGGCATATGATGACACCCCATAATTGACATAGAGCTGTTGAGGGCCGGACCATTAGCCATCATCTGAAGTCTGGTGCCGTTTGGACGATTTTCCATTGAATTACGACAACATTGTGTTTTATGGCGAGGGATGCATTGCCATGGCAACGGCATATGATGACATCCCATAATTGACATAGAGCTGTTGAGGGCCGGACCATTAATGATAGTCTGAAGTCTGGTGCCGTTTGGACGATTTTCCATAGTGGGAAGTTTCAGGCCGATGGGACGACGTACATAGGAGTTACAGCAGTATCACAAACATTGTGTTTTACAACAACATGGTGTTTTTTGGCGAGGGATTCGTTGCCATGGAAACGGCATACGATGAGATGTCAGATTTCATGTAGAGCTGTTGAGGCATGAACCGGTGATATAAAAGTGAAGATTGGGGGACGATGGGACTGTGTCCATTGGACTTACAGCGACACCGTGTTTTATGGCGAGGGATGCGTTACCATGGAAACGGCATATGATGACATCCCATAATGGACTTAGAGCTGTTGAGGGCCGGACCATTGATGATAGTCTGAAGTCTGGTGCCGTTTGGACGATTTTCCATTGAGTTAACACAACATCGTGTTTTTTGGCGAGGGATGCGTTGCCATGGCAACGGCATATGATGACACCCCATAATTGACATAGAGCTGTTGAGGGCCGGACCATTAATGATAGTCTGAAGTCTGGTGCCGTATGGACGATTTTCCATTGAGTTAACACAACATGGTGTTTTTTGGCGAGGGATGCGTTGCCATGGCAACGGCATATGATGACATCCCATAATTGGCATAGAGCTGTTCAGGGCCGGACCATTAGCCATCATCTGAAGTCTGGTGCCGTTTGGACGATTTTCCGTGGAATTACAACAACATCGTGTTTTTTGGCGAGGGATTCGTTGCCATGGCAACGGCATATGATGACATCCCATAATTGGCGTAGAGCTGTTGAGGGCCTGACCATTAGCCATCATCTGAAGTCTGGTGCCGTTTGGACGATTTTCCATTGAATTACGACAACATTGTGTTTTATGGCGAGGGATGCGTTGCCATGGCAACGGCATATGATGACATCCCATAATTGACATAGAGCTGTTGAGGGCCGGACCATTAATGATAGTCTGAAGTCTGGTGCCGTTTGGACGATTTTCCATAGAGTTAACACAACATCGTGTTTTTTGGCGAGGGATGCGTTGCCATGGAAACGGCATATGGTGACACCCCATAATTGACATAGAGCTGTTGAGGGCCGGACCATTAATGATAGTCTGAAGTCTGGTGCCGTTTGGACGATTTTCCATAGAGTTAACACAACATCGTGTTTTTTGGCGAGGGATGCGTTGCCATGGAAACGGCCTACGATGAGATCTCAGATTTCATGTAGAGCTGTTGAGGCATGAACCGGTGATATAAAAGTGAAGATTGGGGGACGATGGGACCGTGTCCATTGGAGTTACAGCGACACCGTGTTTTATGGCGAGGGATCCGTTGCCATGGTAACGCCATATTAAGTAACATGGGATTTGATGTAGAGCTGTTCAGGGCCGCAGTGTTAACCATCACGTGAAGTTTGGTGGCGTTCTGAGCATGTCAGTTTGAGTTATGACATCATCGTGTTCCATGTTGAGGGATGGCCTAGCATCGAGCGAACGCGAACTTTGGCGGCAAATCACGGCTACGCCGTGCGAAAGCAAAAAATTTCCGTGATAACTTTAGATCGCCCATTTGTCGAGAAGCTACCCGACGAATTTGGAGTCGTACGGATGAAGTCCCTAGGAGGAGTTCGTTAAAGTGCGAGGGACGAAAAACGCGATAAATCGCGTTTTTCCGACGCCAAATTCAAAATGGCCGACTTCCTGTACGTTATTTTATACCCCTCCAAGAGGCTTTTTTGCTCGTCTCCGCACCCTAGATATGCGTAGCGAGTTTCGTTGGTTTACGTGAAAGTTAAAGTGGGGGGAGTTAACGTTAAAAACGGAAGTGGGCGTGGCCTACGCAATTTTTGACGCAAAGTTCCGGAACCAATTACACATCGCAATTTTCACGACTTCTGACGCGCGTGCGAAATTTGGTGAGTTTTCACATATGTTGCGGGGGTCAAAAGTGCGCGCAATGTATTAAAATAATAATCAGAAGAAGAATTAAAGCTGCAAGCAGCGTTGATCGGGTCTTCGACGCCGACGCTCCGCAGGCTGTTGTCCGCACGTCGACGTGTCGCGAAAGGCGTCTCGAGGAGTCGGCCGTAGGCATACGTGGGAAGTTTCAGGCCGATGGGACGACGTACATAGGAGTTACAGCAGTATCACAAACATTGTGTTTGATGGCGAGTGATCTGTTGCCACGGCAACGGAATTTGATGACACCCCATAATACGCCTAGATGTGTTGAGGGCCGGACCAGTAGCCATCATCTGAAGTCTGGTGCCGTTTGGACGGTTTTCCATTGAGTTAACACAACATCGTGTTTTTTGGCGAGGGATGCGTTGCCGTGGCAACGGCATATGATGACACCCCATAATTGACATAGAGCTGTTGAGGCATGGACCGGTGATATACAAGTGAAGTTTGGGGACGATGGGACTGTGTCCATTGGACTTACAGCGACACCGTGTTTTATGGCGAGGGATGCGTTACCATGGAAACGGCATATGATGACATCCCATAATGGACTTCGAGCTGTTGAGGGCCGGACCATTAATGATAGTCTGAAGTCTGGTGCCGTTTGGACGATTTTCCATTGAGTTAACACAACATCGTGTTTTTTGGCGAGGGATGCGTTGCCATGGCAACGGCATATGATGACACCCCATAATTGACATAGAGCTGTTGAGGGCCGGACCATTAATGATAGTCTGAAGTCTGGTGCCGTTTGGACGATTTTCCATTGAGTTAACACAACATGGTGTTTTTTGGCGAGGGACGCGTTGCCATGGAAACGGCATATGATGACATCCCATAATTGGCATAGAGCTGTTCAGGGCCGGACCATTAGCCATCAGCTGAAGTCTGGTGCCGTTTGGACGATTTTCCGTTGAATTACAACAACATCGTGTTTTTTGGCGAGGGATGCGTTGCCATGGCAACGGCATATGATGACACCCCATAATTGACATAGAGCTGTTGAGGCATGGACCGGTGATATACAAGTGAAGATTGGGGGACGATGGGACCGTGTCCATTGGACTTACAGCGACACCGTGTTTTATGGCGAGGGATGCGTTGCCGTGGCAACGGCATATGATGACACCCCATAATTGACATAGAGCTGTTGAGGGCCGGACCATGAATGATAGTCTGAAGTCTGGTGCCGTTTGGACGATTTTCCATTGAGTTAACACAACATCGTGTTTTTTGGCGAGGGATGCGTTGCCATGGAAACTTCATATGATAACACCCCATAATTGACATAGAGCTGTTGAGGGCCGGACCATTAATGATAGTCTGAAGTCTGGTGCCGTTTGGACGATTTTCCATTGAGTTAACACAACATCGTGTTTTTTGGCGAGGGATGCGTTGCCATGGCAACGGCATATGATGACACCCCATAATTGACATAGAGCTGTTGAGGCATGAACCGGTGATATAAAAGTGAAGGTTGGGGGACGATGGGACCCTGTCCATTGGAGTTACAGCGACACCGTGTTTTATGGCGAGGGATGCGTTGCCATGGTAACGCCACATTAAGTAACATTGGATTTTACATAGAGCTGTTCAGGGCCGCAGAGTTAACCATCACGTGAAGTTTGGTGGCGTTCTGAGCATGTCAGTTTGAGTTATGACATCATCGTGTTCCATGTTGAGGGATGGCCTAGCATCGAGCGAACGCGAACTTTGGCGGCAAATCACGGCTACGCCGTGCGAAAGGAAAAAATTTCCGTGATAACTTTAGATCGCCCATTTGTCGAGAAGCTACCCGACGAATTTCGAGTCGTACGGATAAAGTCCCTAGGAGGAGTTCGTTAAAGTGCGAGGGACGAAAAACGCGATAAATCGCGTTTTTCCAACGCCAAATTCAAAATGGCCGACTTCCTGTACGTTATTTTATACCCCCCAAGAGGCTTTTTTGCTCGTCTCCGCACCCTAGATATGCGTAGCGAGTTTCGTTGGTTTACGTGAAAGTTAAAGTGGGGGGAGTTAACGTTAAAAACGGAAGTGGGCGTGGCCTACGCAATTTTTGACGCAAAGTTCCGGAACCAATTACACATCGCAATTTTCACCACTTCTGACGCGCATGCGAAATTTGGTGAGTTTTCACATATGTTGCGGGGGTCAAAAGTGCGCGCAATGTATTAAAATAATAATCAGAATAATAATAATAATAATCGGACCGATATCAATAATGTTCGGCCTAGGGTGGCCGAGGTCACATGGGCGCGAGCGCCCATGTGACTAGGTTGGCGTGGGCCACCTACTGTCATGATTTAGGCCACTTTTAATGGGCTTTTGCCCGTCTTTTTCAGTGTTTTGTGTGTGTTTCGCAGGTTTGTCGGTCGCTGCGCGACCGATTTCAATAGGGTCTTCGCCGACCTAGGTCTCAGACCCTAATAATAATAATCGCACCGATATCAATAATGTGCAAGTTTACATGGGGCTAGTCACATGGGCGCGAGCGCCCATGTGACTGGGTTGGCGTGGGCCACCTACTGTCATGATTTAGGCCACTTTTAATGGGCTTTTGCCCGTCTTTTTCAGTGTTTTGTGTGGGTTTCGCGGTTTGTCGGTCGCTGCGCGACCGATTTCAATAGGGTCTTCGCCGACCTAGGTCTCAGACCCTAATAATCGCACCGATATCAAGAATGTTCGGCCTAGGGTGGCCGAGGTCACATGGGCGCGAGCCCCATGTGACTAGGTTGGCGTGGGCCACCTACTGTCATGATTTAGGCCACTTTTAATGGGCTTTTGCCCGTCTTTTCAGTGTTTTGTGTGGGTTTCCAGGTTTGTCGGTCGCTGCGCGACCGATTTCAATAGGGTCTTCGCCGACCTAGGTCTCAGACCCTAATAATAAAGCTGCAAGCAGCGTTGATCGGTTCTTCGACGCCGACGCTCCGCAGGCTGTTGTCCGCACGTCGACGTGTCGCGAAAGGCGTCTCGAGGACTCGGCCGTAGGCAAACGTGGGAAGTTTCAGGCCGATCGGACGACGTACATAGGAGTTACAGCAGTATCACAAACATTGTGTTTGATGGCGAGTGATCTGTCGCCATGGCAACGGAATTTGATGACACCCCATAATACGCCTAGATGTGTTGAGGGCCGGACCAGTAGCCATCATCTGAAGTCTGGTGCCGTTTGGACGATTTTCCATTGAGTTAACACAACATCGTGTTTTTTGGCGAGGGATGCGTTGCCATGGCAACGGCATATGATGACACCCCATAATTGACATAGAGCTGTTGAGGCATGGACCGGTGATATACAAGTGAAGATTGGGGGACGATGGGACTGTGTCCATTGGACTTACACGACACCGTGTTTTATGGCGAGGGATGCGTTACCATGGAAACGGCATATGATGACATCCCATAATGGACTTAGAGCTGTTGAGGGCCGGACCATTATGATAGTCTGAAGTCTGGTGCCGTTTGGACGATTTTCCATTGAGTTAACACAACATCGTGTTTTTTGGCGAGGGATGCGTTGCCATGGCAACGGCATATGATGACACCCCATAATTGACATAGAGCTGTTGAGGGCCGGACCATTAATGATAGTCTGAAGTCTGGTGCCGTTTGGACGATTTTCCATTGAGTTAACACAACATGGTGTTTTTTGGCGAGGGATGCGTTGCCATGGAAACGGCATATGATGACATCCCATAATTGGCATAGAGCTGTTCAGGGCCGGACCATTAGCCATCAGCTGAAGTCTGGTGCCGTTTGGACGATTTTCCGTTGAATTACAACAACATCGTGTTTTTTGGCGAGGGATTCGTTGCCATGGAAACGGCATACGATGAGATCTCAGATTTCATGTAGAGCTGTTGAGGCATGAACCGGTGATATAAAAGTGAAGATTGGGGGACGATGGGACCGTGTCCATTGGAGTTACAGCGACACCGTGTTTTATGGCGAGGGATGCGTTGCCATGGTAACGCCACATTAAGTAACATCGGATTTTACATAGAGCTGTTCAGGGCCGCAGTGTTAACCATCACGTGAAGTTTGGTGGCGTTCTGAGCATGTCAGTTTGAGTTATGACATCATCGTGTTCCATGTTGAGGGATGGCCTAGCATCGAGCGAACGCGAACTTTGGCGGCAAATCACGGCTACGCCGTGCGAAAGCAAAAAATTTCCGTGATAACTTTAGATCGCCCATTTGTCGAGAAGCTACCCGACGAATTTGGAGTCGTACGGATAAAGTCCCTAGGAGGAGTTCGTTAAAGTGCGAGGGACGAAAAACGCGATAAATCGCGTTTTTCCCACGCCAAATTCAAAATGGCCGACTTCCTGTACGTTATTTTATACCCCTCCAAGAGGCTTTTTTGCTCGTCTCCGCACCCTAGATATGCGTAGCGAGTTTCGTTCGTTTACGTGAAAGTTAAAGTGGGGGGAGTTAACGTTAAAAACGGAAGTGGGCGTGGCCTACGCAATTTTTGACGCAAAGTTCCGGAACCAATTACACATCGCAATTTTCACCACTTCTGACGCGCATGCGAAATTTGGTGAGTTTTCACATATGTTGCGGGGGTCAAAAGTGTGCGCACATGTTCAAATAATATCATAATAATAATAATAATCGACCGATATCAATAATGTCGGCCTAGGGTGGCCGAGGTCACATGGGCGCGAGCGCCCATGTGACTAGGTTGGCGTGGGCCACCTACTGTCATGATTTAGGCCACTTTTAATGGGCTTTTGCCCGTCTTTTTCAGTGTTTTGTGTGGGTTTCGCAGGTTTGTCGGTCGCTGCGCGACCGATTTCAATAGGGTCTTCGCCGACCTAGGTCTCAGACCCTAATAATAATCGGACCGATATCAATCATGTGCGGTTTACATGGGGCTAGTCACATGGGCGCGAGCGCCCATGTGACTAGGTGCGCGTGGGCCACCTACTGTCATGATTTAGACCACTTTTAATGGGCTTTTGCCCGTCTTTTTCACTGTTTTGTGTGGGTTTTGCTTGGTTATCGCTCGCTTTGCGAGCGACTAAATTGATCCTACCGATATCAATCATGCGAGTTGCAGTCACGTGGGCTTCGCCCACGTGACTGGGCTCGCGCGGCCTATCACCGTCATGATTTCCGAACGTTTTCTGTGCTTTTGCCGGTCGTTTTCCCTGTTTTGTGTGTGTTTCGCAGGTTTATCGGTCGCTGCGCGACCGATTTCAATAGGGTCTTCGCCGACCTAGGTCTCAGACCCTAATAATAATAATAATCGCACCGATATCAATAATGTTCGGCCTAGGGTGGCCGAGGTCACATGGGCGCGAGCGCCCATGTGACTAGGTTGGCGTGGGCCACCTACTGTCATGATTTAGGCCACTTTTAATGGGCTTTTGCCCGTCTTTTTCAGTGTTTTGTGTGTGTTTCGCAGGTTTGTCGGTCGCTGCGCGACCGATTTCAATAGGGTCTTCGCCGACCTAGGTCTCAGACCCTAATAAACTAAATGTATTAACACATTTACAACACATTTACAGTAAATACGTAAGTATATACAACAATTGACATTTGAAATAACTGAATAAATAACTAAGCTGAATAGTGAATAAAGTGACATGTGAAAAGTAAAATTACAGTGAAATGAAATGACAGTGCGTTCCTCACCACTGCGATCTGGCTCCTCTGTCCTCGTGTCTTTTGGGTCTGATTCCTCACTACTGACGTCTGCCTCTCGGCATGGGCCCTCTCTCCTTATTTCTTCTGCCTCAGTCACCACTGCTATCTGGCTCCTCTGTCCTCTTGACTTGTGGTTCTGCAGGCTTAGTTCGACCTAGGAATTTCAACAATGCTCCTGTAAAATATATAGTTATAGTATTATGTGTCAACATTAAAATAACATACATTGGAGAGCAAAATGTTAAATTCCATTGACTGTAGGCTACATATTATACAAACAATTGTCAGCAGGGGCAATAACAACTCAAATGTGAACTAACTTGAATGCATTAGTCCACAACACATAGCCTAACTAATGTTAACCTACATAGTTACTAACATCAGAAGACATAGACTAACTGTGGTTACATTACTTAACTAGCTAGCTACAGCAACAGAAAATATTTTCATTCATCATCTTCACCTGTCAGAAAATGTCCGTTAGCCGCTATGCTAATTTCCGCTATGTTAAACTCCATTGACTTATGCTAAAAATGTTAGCAATCTAAAAGTCCACTATTTTTGGCTGTTTTGGGTCGACTTCAGTTGACTGTAACATCGAAAATCTTCGAATTGAATGTTCACAAAGCTGCGGACCGGTTATACACTTATACACAAGGGAACTAACTAACATAGCTAATTTAGCTAACGTTAGCTAATGTAGCTTTTGTAGTGCCGAGAGACGGGACCTACGGATTAAGCAACTAGACTACTTGTAGTGCACATGCAGAATTATTTCAAGTTAAAATAGTTTTAAATGCTCACACACATACCTGACTCTCGTGCGGTATTTTCCTCTCGTTTCTTTTTAATTTAACGTTTCGAAGCACCTGATGAATGCTTTCTCTTTGACGGCGCCATAATCCCATCATCAACAGACTGTAGATTGTATTTTAATCTGCCAATCAGATCAATCTATTGCTGGAGAGGGGGGGCCTCCCCGAAATCTGTGAGATTGATTGGTTTTATGATCACTGGCACGTAATGTGTCCAATGAGAACGTTAACACGTTTTAGAGCGTTATAAAACGGAGCTCAGCCACTGTCAGCCGGAAGTGGCGCGTTCGATTACTGTTTTGGGCTGTCTGCCGTGGATGGGCTGCATTCCACTCCAAATAGCCGGTCGGCCGTAACCAGAATCCAAACGCCAGCTGTTTTATGGATTCTCATTTAATTTCCAAGAATATCTCAGTACTGGGTTATTTCCAATTTCAAAATAAACATATATATTAAACAAATAGAAATAAGAAGTAAGTATATTATAGTATATTCAAGAATGAAAAAATATGTGCATTGCATTGGACACATGTATATATGCATATATATATGCATATATATATATATATATATATATATATATATATATATATATATATATATATTGCATGCATATATGCATATATATATATATATATATATATATGCATGCATATATGCATATATGTGTGTGTTTGTATATATTTATAAACTCTATATTATTCCTGATTGCTTTATTGAGAAACCTATTCTGCACCTACCTGGGTTTTAAGAGAGTCCAATACCCCATGAGACTGTTCAGTCTCATAAAACATGCTCAATTTACTTTTTGAAAACACAAGCTCACAATAAAGTCAGATGGGAGATCTACAGAAGCAAAGTGTGATAGACAAAGATTTATTCCTATATTAAACAAACAGAAAGGAAAACTTTGTTGTTCCACGAGGCAGATAGCCATAGCAAATGGATTAACAAGTGAATTTAGATACTTAACCTTCAACTACCTGCTGCCTGAAATCCCTGTGACATCACTGTAGATTGTTGTAACCAACTAGCTGTGTGGGACATTATCACAATACATATTTAAGTTAATTTACTTGGATTGTAAAGGTCTTTCGCTGTAGTTACTAGCCTTCTCAACATGCGTGAAGGCCTATTCTTTCAATATGATGGATTTTAATAGTTGGATATTATTAGACGTCTAAAAGGACAACATAGGTTGTTTGTTTTACTGTAATTGCAATGCTAATACCAATTTAGCATAGTGGTAGCACTAACTGCTAACAAGGTTTTGATATTCAGAGTCTGGCTGTTAGTGCTTGCTAGCATGTTCAATGTTATGGGCTAAATTGTACATGCTAGTGTGATAAGGCCTAGGGGAAGATGCTAATGTTATTTAACTTCTAGATCCTTTCATTTTTCACTTACAGTGAAACTCAATATGTTTTTGCATACTGTGCGCCAATCACTCTGTGTTTTAAATATTGAGTTAAAGTCACACATTCTATGCCTGTTACTTGTGGTTTATAGCATCATTTTATATCTGTATTGTGCTCTGGTAGGAATTCGCACCCAACATGTTAATAACAGTCAACTTTTTTTGTTGTTGTATTTAACTCTATGGTTTTACACAGTTTTTATAACCTGAAATTCACATATTTAACAATTCAATCCTCAAAGTAATACAAGTCAAAATGTGTTAAAATGTAGGTATGTAGTCAATACCTGTGTTTTTTCAGTTTATAAAGTAGTGGTTAAATTAAGCAAAATTACAAAACATTTCTTTCTTTACTCATATATTTTCTTGCAATTATAATTTGTTTTAATGAGTATTAACAGTATTTGTTTTGTATTTGACAGTGATATATAGCCATAACAAAAGTATTTTTAGTAAAATTACAGAAAATGCAGCTAATTTTGCCAACAGAAAATAATTTATTTTTACGGTTAGTTTTGTTAAATTCGCATTTAAAAACTGCTAAGAAACATATAAATAATGTATTCCATTTTTACAATTTGTTTTTGTTAAAATACATCACACATTTAAATAAACCGTTTATTCTTGTAATTTTAATTTGATTTCCTGTAATTATGAAATACAATAAAAAACTTAATTTTTTGGGGGAAAATCTGTAAAAAAACATTTTTTTTTTACAGTGTACATTTGCACATTCAACTCAGGACGTTCATTAGGCAAGTCATTAATGTACAGAGAAAACAGTAATGGTCCAAGAATGGAACCTTGTGGAACCCCAACAGGGGGTTCACAAGGTAGGGGGATTTGGCTCCGTTGACCAAAACACACTGTTTTCTGTTCGATAAGTAAAACTTAACCCACTGTATTGAATCTGCCGAAAAATTGAAATACGTCAGCTTTGTAAGGAGCACTTGGTGGTTAACAGTGTCAAAAGCCTTCCTGAGATCAAGGAAGACAGCACCTACATATGGGCTTGTGTCCAACATACATTTAACCTTTTCCACAAAGACACAGTTCTGTCTCAGTGGAGTGGTGAGCACGAAAACCAAACTGCATTGGGTGGAGTGGAGCGAAACCTTTGTCTAAATGTTTGGTGATTAGTTTTGACACCCATTTCTCAGCTACCTTAGAGACACAGGGGAGGATGCTGATTGGTCTATAATTGGGCATTATTGCCTTATCCCCAGATTTAAAGATCGGTGTTACCGTGGCCACCTTCCAGGATGATGGAACTTCCCTCGTGCTGATAGATTGATTCACTAACATAGTAATTGGTTGTGATAGACTGTCGATATGTGTTTTTATAAAGTTGGTGTCTAAATCATCTGCATCCCTAGCCTTAGAACCCTGAGATTATATTTTTTACCTCAACCTCTGTGATTTCCTCCAGGTCAAAAACGGGGTGTGTATCCACAATCGGGCTAGGTGAGACCTCAGATGGCGGGAAGAGCTTTGTAATGTCCAGAGCACTATTTATGAAATACTCATTTAGAGAGTTGGCCAACACTGCAGGGTCTTTTATCAGGGCATCATTGATTTTTAATTCTAGTACATTATTTTCCTGTTTGGTATGTTTACCATAATAGTTTATTTAAGATTTGCCAAACTTTTTTACCGTTACCTTTCGCACCTTCAATTATATTGATGAAAAAGTTTTCTTTGGCCTGTCTTATTGTTTGTGTTACCTTGTTACGAGCATGAGTGAATTTCTGTCTGTCAGTGGATAGTCCGGATTTCAAGCTCTGCTTTAATAGTTGGTCTCTAGATTTCATTAAAATTCCTGCACTGTAGATTCAGCCAGGGAAGATGATGTTCCTTCCTGTCCCTAAGGCACCCTCTCCTTGAGAAGGACGACATTGTATCATTAATTTGAGATATAAACAGATCACTGATTTCACCAATATCGTCAGAGGACAGAGTGTCCCCCCAATTAATCATTTTCACTGCATCCATAAAATGTTGTTGCAGGTTTTTGGGGATGAAGTGTGAACCCAAGGCAGGGGTTTTAGGTGTGGCCATGAACCTTTTTTTTGTGAGTTTCCTGGCAAAAATAACAAGATTATGGTCAGAAAGACCAGTCAGGAAGTTGTATGTTTTAACTATTCTGTCAGCTTTGTTAGTAAATACTAAATCTATCATAGTCTTGGAGGTTTTGGTTATTCTAGTCGGTTGATCCATTAGTTGTATTAAGTTGTGTTTATCCGTGATCCGTCTTAAGTTCTTTCTATTTTGTTTGTCATTCCAGTTTATGTTAAAGTCTCCTAAAATAATTAGCTCTTTGTTGGAGTCACAGGAATTCAGCATGAGTTTTACCTGGTCATAGAAATCCACCTTAGCTAGCTGTTCCGCTAGCCCGCATCGTCCGAAGCCAGCTGGCGACGCGCAAATCTCCGCTGCTTGGCCGCCAGCCCTCGGCGCGGACCTGCAGCTCTCCGGTGGTGTGGGAGCTATCCGGCCTCATCTGGAGTCTTGTTACATAAGAATAGATCATATTTGTCAAGTGTTATTATGGGAGAATTACTATTCTTGTGGTACAACTAGGCCTGTCACAATAATTAATTTTGTTGGACGATACATTTTCCCGGAAATTATTGCGATAAACGATAATATTGTCGGCACCGTTGTAAGACTTTAGACCACTGACATAATGATAATATATAATAATAATTCAAGTACATCCTTTCAAACAGAACTTTTTTATTGAACATTCAACATTGCAAATGAAATGTGAAATAATATTCAAATATATAAATCATATATAATAAATAAACAAATTAAATTATAAATTTTTATTAAATCACACACAACCAAAACAATAAATTAAATGGACTCAGGCTGGAAAACAGAGCTCTCTCTCTCTCTCTCTCTCTCTCTCTCTCTCTCTCTCTCTCTCTCTCTCTCTCTCTCTCTCTCTCTATATATATATATAATAAATATATATATATATATATATATACAAATAAATAAATAAATATATATATATTTATTTATATATATACAATTAAATAAATAAATATGAGCACACATTGTCTCACAAGCAAAAAAAACCTCAACAGGCCATATCCAAATCTGTATCAATCAAAGATTTTGAGCAAGGAACACCAACATGTTTGCATTGTCGGGCAAATGCATCTTTGATTGCAAACTGTCGGGAAGGTGGGGGCTCTCCATCTCCATCTGCCGTGTTTGCTCCCAGCTGGGAAAACGGAATGGGGTGGTTGTGTTTCAGGTGCAGTTTAAGGTTGGTCGTATTGCTAGCTTTTGTTGCTACCTTTTTAAAACAAATGCGACACACCGCCCGGCTCATTCAAGTCCGTAGGTTTGCCTCGTTGATTTGGCTTAAATCCAAAATATTCCCACACCGGAGATGGAGTTAGGTTTTGCAACCAATTCCATTTAACTTCAAATTCCCCTCAAGTAAGTCACACGTTGTCTCCTGCTTGTCTCTATATTATTAATTTGGCTGCTACACTGCTGCACGCGGAGTGTCCTGACCTGGCTGTGTGTGAGCCCCGCCCCTCACAGCGCGCCTGGCCGGCAGCCACAGCGCACCTGGCTAAAATGCTGGTCACTTCCTTATGTAAACAAACACGCATAAAAACAGCAATTTATCGAGGTCAGAAAAGTTCATTTTTATTTATCGTACATAAGTCAATGAATTGCTTATCGTGACAGGCCTAGGTACAACTACTGCGTTATTAGGCCCATATTGAGCAGAGCATATTAAGACCAAAACTGATGTACAACAACTTCCTTACTTGCAATAAATAAGCACTAATTAGAGGGTTATTGAGGAAAAACTCTCAACTAATGGCCTATTGTTGATTTTACATTGTTTTACATTGCGTTTACATTGTCAATTGTGTTTGTTGATTTGTGAAGCCCTCTGAGACAAATATGATTTGTGATATTGGGCTATATAAATAAACTTGAATTGAATTGAATTACTTGTAGAATATTGTCATGTAGAATAAGGCATTAATAAGTGTTTTATAATGACTAATAAAGAGCCAATATACTGCTAATATGCATGTTAATTAACAACTAGTTGATGGTGAATTTGTGTACCTTAAAAGTTTTACCTAAGTTTATTTTTAGTGTCAGAAAACATTTAAACTTTATGGGTTATAGTTGTTCTATACAATTTGTGATGTAGCTTTGTTTTTGTTATTTGATATTTTGGTCTGTTTTGATTTGGCTGGTGTTGTGTTGCAGAGGCTTTCTGGTGCCTGTTAGGTTGTCCAGACAGAGTTTCATGACCAGCTGGCTGAGGATACATTTTCTGGATTTAGCTTGAAGCACATTATGTCTACCTGATGGTATGGGAGTTATTGTAATTCATGCTTTTGTATTTTAAATAAGAGGTGAAATTGGTAGGATATACTGTATTTGGTCAATGTGGTAAGAATCCAATATGGTATTAAGTCAAATAATTGTGATCTTTGATAAATCTAAAGTATTTTATTCTTAGTATTGCAAAACGTTTCCCCCAGGTTTTTTATTTTGTTTACAGATACCACTGTAATTATTTAGGTTGTTTATAAATACAGTTTTATCAAGATGCTGTCAAATTTAAACTTTCAGGAATTGGATGATGTTCATTAGCTTTTCACTCCTTGCTCTGTCATTGACATATCTTATTATGTATTACTCATACTAATTATGATATGATTATTGTACAATACTAGACGTTTTGATTTATTGTTCTTTGGAATATTGTTTTATAGGGTTAGGGTTAGGGTTACCAATAAGATAATAATTCGAAATGCTGCTGTTTTAAAACAATGGTCCAATAGATCTTGCTCTTGTTTAGTTTTGATTACTAAACTTTTGCCAGAAATTGTTTGACTTAAAAGATGATTTATTTTAAAGACTTTGTTCCCAGTGTCTTGTTATTGTGTTTTAGTAATGGTTATTTGGGTCTCAATGTTTCTCATTTGATAAACTTCTTTGAGTATTTCTTGTATTGTTGTAATAATTGTCAAACTATTGTTACTATCTAATTGAATCAGCTTATTGGTCAGTCTTGCAGAAACTCAGTTTTCAGTCAAAACTAAAACTCAAGTCTAGAATCATGATGCTAAAATATTCAGTGAGATTCATTTCAATTCACAAAACAAGCAATCAGACATTTACAGATTGGATTAATGTTTTTTATTGATGTTTTTCAATCTTTGCAGGAAGGCAAGTTTCAGTAAAATGTTACATTTTCAATGTTTGTACACAACAAACCATCCAACTTAAAATTAAAAACAGGTGTTACTGTTGAAATCATTTTTATAAATATGGTTAACGAGTAAATTGTCCATACTCCTTCTGGAACATGTTTTGAACAGATGATAGTGTTTCATATGGACTTAGGACTCAGTATGTGAGGGTTCCTCAATGCTTAAAGGGAAATGAAAGGTCAACCTCAAGCCTTCCTTCACTAACTTTTATGTACGCTTGAGCGTCCGCTGAAGCTTGCTGCAGGAAACCATTAACAGTGTTATTGAACTGGTCCACTACATGAACAAACATGTCGATAATGTACTCAACTGAGTGGTTGAGCTGCTCAATATTTAAGGCAGAGATGTGGTCAACAACATTCTTTAAGGCTGTGACAAAGTTGACATAAGGGACATTGATGTAGATGAACACTGCATCTAAATAGTCAGACTTGACAGAGTCAACAAACTCCTGAGTTTTTCTCAACAATAGCCTTAAGGGTCTCACCAATCTTCTCTAGCATTGTGTCAACACTCTCCATATGTTTCACAAAGTCCACCAGTTCGGCAAAGATGGTCTTGAAATTTGTTTTAACCTGATCCAGGATCTGGCCTCCAGTGATTACATCACCAACTGGCATGCGCATTTTCACACTGCTGATCTGCTCAACAAAGGCGTTAAAGGAGACCTCAATGTTTTCATAGATAATCTGGAGGGTAGAATCTAGCATAGTAGCAATGCTGCTGGTCAGCTTCTTGAGGACTTCAGGGAGGGTGGTCATCTCATCAGACCCAGGCAGTTTGAACTGGGTTTCCCTCAAGACATTGACGACAGCATCAATAAATACCTGGACAGTCTTCTGGTACTGGACAATGATGTTCCTGAAGAAGATTGACAGCTGGCTCATTTGTGAGTCATAGTTGATTGCAGCTTCATAGGCTTCACTGATGCGGTTAACAACAGAGTTCCTTAACTCTTCCATGTAGCTTGTGATCTGGTACTTGTCAGCAAACATAGTGAATGCAGAGATGATGGAAGGGATTCTGGTCTTGAGTTCAGAGAGTACGACTTTGGGTGCCTCCATGTTGTAGGCGATCTGCAGGTTCATCTTATCAGCGTCCATTGAGGATGATCTGATAACTAGGACTTCGACATCATCCTCCGGGGCAGACTGTTTAATGGAAGGAAATTACATATTTTAGCTATGTTTTAAATGTTGGCATTCATTTTCCATGTCAAAAAGGTAATGTTAATGATACTTACAGGATAACGACCATAGACTCTTGCACTCATCTGAGATGGGACTCTGCCATTGAACTGAATGCCCATGAACCCGGTTGAAGGGGTAGATACCGATGCACTGATGCCATCTTTGCCAGCAGCGTAACGAAGGTTAGCATCAGTGAATGTAGGACTGGTGATGTCCACGTTCAGGGTGTGGTGAGAGTTACTGAAAGAGAGATAAAGCATTTCAAATAAAAAGCCACCATTTATTTTTGACCTGGTATCATGAAAACAATCAATCTGATTTATACACATTGGAAAGAAGAAGAAAATAAACTGTAGATTGAATATTTACCTGTCATCAGCCTGGCGCTTTCTCCTAAAATGTGAAGAAAAGGAGTTAAATGCTTTAAACCTTGAATATCAGAAGTAGTTATTCCAAATATGTTGTGAAACAAAGACAACATTTTACCTCAAGGCTTGGGTAATGGCATGATTTACATCCATGTTCATATCAGCGTGTGTCAGGACAACTTTGCTGACCATGTTCAGAGCTTCATTTTCAAAGTTGACAGTAGTAGAACCTAGTGAAATACAGATTTTGTTATTTGAAGCTCAACAATGTTTGCAACACAAAACAGATACAAGTAATAAGGAATTTAAATCAACTCACCATCCATGTCATAGTCCAACAGCACAATGACAGAGGTAGCAGAGGACTTTAGGGTGACTTTGAAGACAGGACCATCACCCTCTACTTCAGCTGCCACGTTTGTCGTGTACAGTGGGCTCACAAATTTGCCATTGGTAGAGATCTTCTGCTTGGCGGCTGTCACCTCAGCAACAGTTTTCCCAAAGATGGTGAGGTCCCCCAGGGTGTTTGGCTGAGACATATCAATCTCAATATCAGCAGTCAAGGAAGAAGCTGGGGCAAGATCAATGGTAGCCTGGACCACATGCTTCCCATTGGTGCTAAAACTGAGCAAGTTTGCCTCGTTGTTGCCAGTATACTTCAGCACTGCATAGACACGACTCAGGGAGGCTTCAACAGCAAGATTCTCATTTACATCCATTTCAATGACTTTGTTGGTACCTTGGTTGAGCTTAGCATCAGCAATAATCTTGGAGGTGGAGCGTAAACCATCATTATTCAGATACAAATTGAAGTCATTATCCAGGACTCCCAAAAGGAGATAGTCCTCAAGCACTGTGCCATCCATGTTGGCCTTGTTTGTTGACTCCATGGAAACCTCCAAAAAGCTTCCCTCCAGCTTCAGACTATGGTCTACCTCTGCCTTTCCAACAGCCTTGATCAGAGGGAGGTTGAAATCACCTGTCATCCTGAAGGTGGAGACAGCATTGGTTTTGGTGTCTGCAACCAATTTTGGTTTGCCTCAAGGTTGAGTATTGGCAGGGCAATCTTTGCAACAGTAGACACAGAGACACTGTTTCAAAGTCTCAGTATCATGCTGATGTGCTGTCAGGTGCCTTCAATGTGAGCATTTCAAGGGACAGAGAATTGGCCAACTTGATTCCTCTCCTGGTAGTCAGACTGGTGGTTCCATCGAGTTTGGCTTAAGACCCTCAAACACAGAGGCTGTGGTAGCTCCAGACGGAACACAAGATCTTCTCAGCATAAAGTCCAGCATTAACATTCAGATTTAAAATGGCAGACTTGAGGACAGCTCTGTGATCAGGTTACCAACAGAGGGAATCTGATCAGACCCATCATACAACAAGGGGGGCAGCCTAGCTTTTATGGTAAACAATCTTGGCATCCACATCCACAGTTTGCTCAGTTGTAGTCAAAATGTTGTTCAATCCAGTCTGCTCATAGACATTCAGATCAGTGATTTCTGGTGTACGGAAGTCAACGAATGGCAGGTCAAACTCAGGAATGCTGATGGGGGATGACAGGAAGTCAAGATTGGCCTCACTTTCGATGGCAACAAAGATCCCAGCATCATGTGGATTATTGTCAACAGTGCAGTTGTAGGATATTTTGTACTGATTAAGACGAGCCAGAGCTACTGGTTAATCTTTTGGCTGTTAGGTTTAAGGTGGCTGAGTAATCATTCTGCAGATCTATCTTAGCAATCAGACTTTCAAAAATGTTGACCTTGGCATTCCTTTGTTGTTGAAATCAAAGATGAGCTCAACAGGACGGACTACAATGTTGATTCCATGGACAGGACTCCACTGATTTCGCCATACAGTTCTGTGTCATGGTTTGCTTTCAGCTCAGCTTTCAAATCATAAAGGTTTACATGTCCAGATGCCACCATCAGACTGTTCTTGATGATTGGTGCCTCTGCCTCATTGCGGACATTAAACTTGAAGAAGGAAAGGGTGCCAGATTCAGCAGTAATTTGCTGTTTCATTTTTAAGATGGTAGAGTCTGTGTCACGGAGAAAGTTAGAGTGACAGTGCTGGGATTGATTGTCAGTTGCAAGTTGCTCTTGTGGGTCCCCTCATTAGCATTGATTTTACCAGTTCCTGAATTGTCCACTGTTAGAGTGAGTGTGTAGCCATCTTGGCGGGCAACTGCTTTCTGGGTAACTGTTGCTTCACTCCTGACCCTGACAATTGGGAGGTCCACAACATGATTGTAAGTTGTATCGAGAGATGGCAGACATTTCCTTCTTCCATAGCAATAAAGGCTGTGTT
>JASDAP010000207.1:0-20058 GCA_031216635.1 Dissostichus eleginoides | reverse complement strand
ATTCTCTCAAAAAGTTACTGACCGATACACTTTTGTGTTTAAAACATGGAACTAGATAATGAAGTACTTGGTTTTTTGTGTATTTTGTTAACAATGTGACTCTTAATGGCAGTTTGAGATTTGAGGCTATTTCAGTGAAACAATGCCATTTTCAACATTTGACAGATTTATGCTTAATTTCTCAAAACGTTACTGACAGATACACTTTGTTTTAAAACATGAAACTAGATAATGTGTTAGTAGATTTTGTTAAGAATGTGACTCTTAATGGCATTTTGTGATCTTGAGGCTATTTCAGTGAAACAATGCCATTTTCAACATTTGACAGATTTATGCTTAATTCTCTCAAAAAGTTACTGACTGATACACTTTTGTGTTTAAAACATGGAACTAATAATGAATACTTGGTTTTTGTGTATTTCGTTAAGAATGTGACTATTAAAGGCAGTTTGTGATTTTGAGGCTATTTCAGTGAAACAATGCCGTTTTCAACATTTGACAGATTTATGCTTAATTCTCTCAAAAAAGTTACTGACGGATACACTTTTGTTTAAACATGAAACTAGATAATGAAGTACTTGGTTTTTGTGTATTTCGTTAACAATGTGACTCTTAATGGCAGTTTCAGATTTTGAGGCTATTTCAGTGAAACAATGCCATTTTCAACATTTGACAGATTTATGCTTAATTCTCTCAAAAAGTTACTGACAGATACACTTTTGTGTTTAAAACATGAAAATAATAATGAAGTACTTGGTTTTTTGTGTATTTCGTTAACAATGTGACTCTTAATGGCAGTTTGAGATTTTGAGGGTATTTCAGTGAAACATGCCATTTTCAACATTTGACAGATTTATGCTTAATTCTCTCAAAAAGTTACTGACGGATACACTTTGTATTTAAAAGATGAAAATAGATAATGTGTTAGTAGATTTTTGTTAAGAATGTGACCCTTATGGCATTTTGTGATTTTGAGGCTATTTCAGTGAAACAATGCCATTTTCAACATTTACAGATTTATGCTTAATTCTCTCAAAAGTTACTGACACTACACTTTTTGTTTAAAACATGAAACTAGATAATGAAGTACTTGGTTTTTGTGTATTTCCTTAAGAA
This sequence comes from Dissostichus eleginoides, assembly GCA_031216635.1. Classification (NCBI taxonomy): domain Eukaryota; kingdom Metazoa; phylum Chordata; class Actinopteri; order Perciformes; family Nototheniidae; genus Dissostichus; species Dissostichus eleginoides. Next base: position 18,942 of record JASDAP010000207.1, on the reverse strand, counting down.
TGTGACTCTTAATGGCAGTTTTGAGATTTTGAGGCTATTTCAGTGAAACATGCCATTTTCAACATTTGAACAGATTTATGCTTAATTCTCTCAAAAAGTTACTGACAGATACACTTTTGTGTTTAAAAGATGAAAACTAGATAATGTTGTTAGTAGATTTTTGTTAAGAATGTGACTCTTAATGGCATTTTGTATTTTGAGGCTATTTCAGTGAAACAATGCCATTTTCAACATTTGACAGATTTATGCTTAATTCTCTCAAAATTACTGACAGATACACTTTTGTGTTTAAAACATGGAAACTAGATAATGAAGTACTTGGCTTTTGGTATTTCGTTAACAATGTGACTCTTAATGGCAGTTTGAGATTTTGAGGCTATTTCAGTGAAACAATGCCATTTTCAACATTTGACAGATTTATGCTTAATTCTCTCAAAAAGTTACTGACGGATACACTTTTGTGTTTAAAACATGGAAACTAGATAATGAAGTACTTGGTTTTTGTGTATTTCGTTAACAATGTGACTCTTAATGGCAGTTTGAGATTTTGAGGCTATTTCAGTGAAACAATGCCATTTTCAACATTTGACAGATTTATGCTTAATTCTCTCAAAAAGTTACTGCAGATACACTTTTGTGTTTTAAATGGAAACTAGATAATGAAGTACTTGGTTTTGTGTATTTCGTTAACAATGTGACTCTTAATGGCAGTTTGAGATTTTGAGGCTATTTCAGTGAAACAATGCCATTTTCAACATTTGACAGATTTATGCTTAATTCTCTCAAAAGTTACTGACAGATACACTTTGTGTTTAAAACATGGAAACTAGATAATGAAGTACTTGGTTTTGTGTATTTCGTTAAGAATGTGACTCTTAATGGCAGTTTGAGATTTTGAGGCTATTTCAGTGAAACAATGCCATTTTCAACATTTGACAGATTTATGCTTAATTCTCTCAAAAAGTTACTGACAGATACACTTTTGTGTTTAAAAAAGATGAAAACTAGATAATGTGTTAGTATATTTTGTTAAGAATGTGACTCTTAATGGCATTTGTGATTTTGAGGCTATTTCAGTGAAACAATGCCATTTTCAACATTTGACAGATTTATGCTTAATTCTCTCAAAAAGTTGCTGACGATACACTTTTGTGTTTAAAACATGGAAACTAGATAATGAAGTACTTGGTTTTTGTGTATGTCGTTAAGAATGTGACTCTTAATGGCAGTTTGAGATTTTGAGGCTATTCAGTGAAACAATGCCATTTTCAACATTTGACAGATTTATGCTTAATTCTCTCAAAAAGTTACTGACAGATACACTTTTGTGTTAAAAGATGAAAACTAGATATATGTTAGTAGATTTTTGTTAAGAATGGACTCTTAATGGCATTTTGTGATTTTGAGGCTATTTCAGTGAAACAATGCCATTTCAACATTTGACAGATTTATGCTTAATTCTCTCAAAAAGTTACTGACAGATACACTTTTGTGTTTAAAACATGGAAACTAGATAATGAAGTACTTGGTTTTTGTGTATTCGTTAACAATGTGACTCTTAATGGCAGTTTGAGATTTTGAGGCTATTTCAGTGAAACAATGCCATTTTCAACATTTGACAGATTTATGCTTAATTCTCTCAAAAAGTTACTGACAGATACACTTTTGTGTTTAAAACATGGAAACTAGATAATGAAGTACTTGGTTTTTGTGTATTTCGTTAACAATGTGACTCTTAATGGCAGTTTGAGATTTTGAGGCTATTTCAGTGAAACAATGCCATTTTCAACATTTGACAGATTTATGCTTAATTCTCTCAAAAAGTTACTGACGGATACACTTTTGTGTTTAAAAGATGAAAACTAGATAATGTGTTAGTAGATTTTTGTTAAGAATGTGACTCTTAATGGCATTTTGTGATTTTGAGGCTATTTCAGTGAAACAATGCCATTTTCAACATTTGACAGATTTATGCTTAATTCTCTCAAAAGTTACTGACGATACACTTTTGTGTTTAAAACATGGAAACTAGATAATGAAGTACTTGGTTTTTGTGTATTTCGTTAACAATGTGACTCTTAATGGCAGTTTGAGATTTTGAGGCTATTTCAGTGAAATAAGCCATTTTCAACATTTGACAGACTTTGCTTAATTCTCTCAAAAAGTTACTGACGATACACTTTTGTGTTTAAAACATGGAAAACTAGATAATGAAGTACTTGGTTTTTGTGTATTTCGTTAAGAATGTGACTCTTAATGGCAGTTTGAGATTTTGAGGCTATTTCAGTGAAACAATGCCATTTTCAACATTTGACAGATTTATGCTTAATTCTCTCAAAAAGTTACTGACAGATACACTTTTGTGTTTAAAAGATGAAACTAGATAATGTGTTAGTAGATTTTTGTAAGAATGTGACTCTTAATGGCATTTTGAGATTTGAGGCTATTTCAGTGAACAATGCCATTTTCAACATTTGACAGATTTATGCTTAATTCTCTCAAAAAGTTACTGACAGATACACTTTTGTGTTAAAACATGAAACTCAATAATGAAGTACTTTGTTTTTGTGTATTTCGTTTAAGAATGTGACTCTTAATGGCAGTTTGAGATTTTGAGGCTATTTCAGTGAAACAATGCCATTTTCAACATTTGACAGATTATGCTTAATTCTCTCAAAAAGTTACTGACAGATACACTTTTGTGTTTAAAACATGAAACTAGATAATGTGTTAGTAGGATTTTTTGTTAAGAAGTGACTCTTAATGGCATTTGGATTTTGAGGCTATTTCAGTGAAACAATGCCATTTTCACATTTGACAGATTTATGCTTAATTCTCTCAAAAAGTTACGACAGATACACTTTTGTGTTTAAAACTGGAACTAGATAATGAATTACTGGCTTTTGTGTATTTCGTTACATGTGACTCTTAATGGCATTTGTGAGATTTTGAGCTATTTCAGTGAACAATGCCATTTCAACATTTGACAGATTTATGCTTAATTCTCTCAAAAAGTTACTGACAGATACACTTTTGTGTTTAAAAGATGAAAACTAGATAATGTGTTAGTAGATTTTTGTTAAGAATGTGACTCTTAATGGCATTTTGTGATTTTGAGGCTATTTCAGTGAAACAATGCCATTTTCAACATTTGACAGATTTATGCTTAATTCTCTCAAAAAGTTACTGACAGATACACGTTTGTGTTTAAAAACTGACCATTCAATAATAAAGTACTTTGTTTTTGTATATTTCGTTAAGAATGTGACTCTTAATGGCAGTTTGTTATTTTGAGGCTATTTCAGTGAAAGAAGGCCGTTTTCAACATTTGACAGAGATATGCTTAATTCTCTCAAAAAGTTACTGACAGATACACTTTGTGTTTAAAAGCTGACCACTCAATATTAAAGTACTTTGTTTTTGTATATTTCGTTAAGAATGTGACTCTTAATGGCAGTTTGTGATTTTGAGGCTATTTCAGTGAAACAAGGCCGTTTTCAACATTTGACAGATTTATGCTTAATTCTCTCAAAAAGTTACTGACAGATACACTTTTGTGTTTAAAAGCTGACCACTCAATATTAAAGTACTTTGTTTTTGTATATTTCGTTAAGAATGTGACTCTTAATGGCAGTTTGTGATTTTGAGGCTATTTCAGTGACACAATGCCGTTTTCAACATTTGACAGATTTATGCTTAATTCTCTCAAAAAGTTACTGATAGATACACTTTTGTGTTTAAAAGCTGACCACTCAATAATAAAGTACTTTGTTTTTGTATATTTCGTTAAGAATGTGACTCTTAATGGCAGTTTGTGATTTTGAGGCTATTTCAGTGAAACAATGCCGTTTTCAACATTTGACAGATTTATGCTTAATTCTTTCAAAAAGTTACTGACAGATACACTTTTGTGTTTAAAAACTGACCACTCAATAATAAAGTACTTTGTTTTTGTATATTTCGTTAAGAATGTGACTCTTAATGGCTGTTTGTGATTTGAGGCTATTTCAGTGAAACAAGGCCGTTTTCAACATTTGACAGATTTATGCTTAATTCTCTCAAAAAGTTACTGACAGATACACTTTTGTGTTTAAAAGCTGACCACTCAATAATAAAGTACTTTGTTTTTGTATATTTCGTTAAGAATGTGACTCTTAATGGCAGTTTGTGATTTTGAGGCTATTTCAGTGAAACAAGGCCGTTTCAACATTTGACAGATTTATGCTTAATTCTCTCAAAAAGTTACTGACAGATACAATTTTGTGTTTAAAAGCTGACCACTCAATAATAAAGTACTTTGTTTTTGTATATCTCGTCAAGAATGTGACTCTTAATGACAGTTTGTGATTTTGAGGCTATTTCAGTGAAACAAGGCCGTTTTCAACATTTGACAGATTTATGCTTAATTCTCTCAAAAGTTACTGACAGATACACTTTTGTGTTTAAAAGATGAAAACTAGATAATGAAGTACTTTGTTTTTGTATATTTCGTTAAGAATGTGACTCTTAATGGCTGTTTGTGATTTTGAGGCTATTTCAGTGAAACAAGGCCGTTTTCAACATTTGACAGATTTATGCTTAATTCTCTCAAAAAGTTACTGACAGATACACTTTTGTGTTTAAAAACTGACCACTCAATAATAAAGTACTTTGTTTTTGTATATTTCGTTAAGAATGTGACTCTTAATGGCAGTTTGTGATTTTGAGGCTATTTCAGTGAAACCAGGCCGTTTTCAACATTTGACAGATTTATGCTTAATTCTTTCCAAAAGTTACTGACAGATACACTTTTGTGTTTAAAAGCTGACCACTCAATAATAAAGTACTTTGTTTTTGTTATTCGTTAAGAATGTGACTCTTAATGCAGTTTGTGATTTGAGGCTATTTCAGTGAAACAAGCCGTTTCAACATTTGACAGATTTATGCTTAATTCTCTCAAAAAGTTACTGACAGATACACTTTTGTGTTTAAAAGATGAAAACTAGATAATGAAGTACTTTGTTTTTGTATATTTCGTTAAGAATGTGACTCTTAATGGCTGTTTGTGATTTTGAGGCTATTTCAGTGAAACAAGGCCGTTTTCAACATTTGACAGATTTATGCTTAATTCTCTCAAAAAGTTACTGACAGATACACTTTTGTGTTTAAAAGCTGACCACTCAATAATAAAGTACTTTGTTTTTGTATATTTCGTTAAGAATGTGACTCTTAATGGCAGTTTGTGATTTTGAGGCTATTTCAGTGAAACCAGGCCGTTTTCAACATTTGACAGATTTATGCTTAATTCTCTCAAAAAGTTACTGACGGATACACTTTTGTGTTTAAAAGATGAAAACTAGATAATGAAGTACTTTGTTTTTGTATATTTCTTTAAGAATGTGACTCTTAATGGCTGTTTGTGATTTTGAGGCTATTTCAGTGAAACAAGGCCGTTTTCAACATTTGACAGATTTATGCTTAATTCTCTCAAAAAGTTACTGACAGATACACTTTTGTGTGTTAAAAGCTGACCACTCAAGAATAAAGTACTTTGTTTTTGTATATTTCGTTAAGAAGTGACTCTTAAAGTGCCAGTGAAGTGCATTTTTTGCGCCAAAATGAAATGGCAGTTTCATTTCTTACATATAATTGTACCGTCATGGCTAAAATAATTTTTAGGAAGTGCGAGGGACGAGATAAACATCGCCAATTTTCAGAGTCTGAGCCTACCGCTGCTGCAGACGATAGCGGCTTGTGACGTCACAAGATGGGCCCAGTTGTGATTGTAAACATGGCGGAGACTTCGGAAAGTGATACTGGTGCGAGAGAAATGAGTGATTTTGACAGCTTTTCGGACAGGATAGATGAGGAAAGTGGCCATGGAAGTCAATTAGTTGAGGACAATATTTTGTCATAGATCTAGAGTAGATCTACACACAGGATTGGCCATCACCTGATCATACATTCATCTGTTCATAGCATGATGCAACATTCATGTTCACATGCAGTGTTGTGCTAGTTACTGAAAACCAGTAACTAGTTACAATTACTAGTTACATCACTACTTACACCAAAAATTAATGCGTTACTGTGAAAAGTAACTTTTTAGTTACTTAAAAAAGGGCACCATAATGCCCTTATACTGTAGCCTTCATTTCAGTACTGTTATTGCATCGGAGAATAATACAACCTGTTGATCAACTTGACATGCATTTGCATCACTGAACTCTGCTAAGCAATGTGATCTATACAAACACAAACACAAAGATATGTTTCAAAGTGCCAATCCAGCCGCTGTTGCTTAGGTGGAGGTGGAGTGGCGTCGGATGAGTCTGGGTCTGTGGTCTTAGCTACTAGCTTCGTCCCAGCATGTTGTTTCTGCAGATGTTTCAACAGATTTTAATGCTGTTTTGGGCAGTCGATAGGATCTTTGACCCGCCAAGACACAACTTACATTTAACTAAAACGTTCTTTTCTTTGTGCTCGACAAAGTGAAATAGTGAGAATATCTCCAGGCGGAGAAACTCGACTTGAGCTCTGCCGCCGCCATGATAGTCTTGTTAGTAGTGTTGGGTTTAAGCACCCTTCAGTTGTTGAAGGTTCGAGCCCGCTCCGCGCTGTTCGTTTGATGAGTGGTCTGCTGTAAAAAGGAACGGCTCAGACAGAGATATGAGATTAAACAATAAGCTGATTTAATGTAGAAACAACAGTACAATATAACGAAGTACTTATATAACGAAGTACTCCGGGCCTCAGCTCTTCCACCGTGCGATGTACGTATCAGACAGTCAGACAGAACAGAGGCCGCGAGTGTACAGAATTCACAATATTTATTCCCACAAACGGAGAGGAGTTGTGTGGGAGGAGTTGTGTCGGTTGCTCCTCCTAGGTGTTCATCCATTGGTGGACTCACTCCTGGGCGAGCCCTAGGCAGTCGAATCAGAGTGAGTCAGCCATTGACGAGGTCTAAACAGCGAATCAGAGTGAGTCAGCCATAAGTGTGGGAACTTTCGATCTCCTGCGCCGCCGATCAGTCCCAGGTCATCTTTTATGGCAGCCATAAAATAAACAATTCTGGTCGCACGGGGTGAGGTACCAATCCTTATCTTCGTTTATCCTCAGCACCTGGCCGTACCACTCCGCATCCCAATCTTTCTCTCAGAACAATCTCTGCATAGACTCAATGGTGTCAGTTTTATTACCTTTCTCCTACAACCCCCCCATGCTCCTATCCGGGCCATAAAACCCCGGGGGGCGACTGGATCCTCTACATTCCTAAGTCAACGCACACACAATTGACCACAGCAAACAAAGGAAAAATAAGAACACTTGGTCTAGTTTCATAAGTATACATTTTACACAGACAAAGTTATAATTATTAAAACAGGTTATATAGGATATACAGGTTACTTTAGTAGACACAAACACAGTGGCCTTATTTTTCATAAACAATCTACGAATCTACTACGAAACAATAACACCAGCCACTCACTTCATCTTTTGGTAACAGAAACATCGCCACTTCGGCAGAATTGACATTACCACAGCCAGCGGCAATGCATCGCTTCCCGTTGTTTTTCCTCCCTTTTTCTTCACTGTCGCCTCCATTGTCAGGTTTCCTCGATTGGCAATCACTTCCAGTCGACTGCGAAACACTTTCCAATAAAATACTCGCTCAAAAACGTTGGTAAATTCCACTTGAAACAGAGACAAAATGAACGGTGGTGAATGTAAACACTCGGCTGAGCCCATCTTCTGACGTCAAGCAGTAGATCGCAAGCCACGCCACGAAGGCGGAGGTTTCCCAGCGGAAAATTCCAACTCGTCAAATTCGTTGCTATTCCAACATCTTTTATATGGGTTCCAATGGACAATTTTGGTCATTACTATACGTATTAGCATAACAGATCATGCACCGGCGCACACATCACTGGGTCTTTAATGGCAGTTTGTGATTTGAGGCTATTTCAGTGAAACAGGCCGTTTTCAACATTTGACAGATTTATGCTTAATTCTCTCAAAAAGTTACTGACAGATACACTTTTGTGTTTAAAACTGACCATCAATAATAAAGTACTTTGTTTTTGTATATTTCGTTAAGAATGTGACTCTTAATGGCAGTTTGTGATTTTGAGGCTATTTCAGTGAAACAAGGCCGTTTTCAACATTTGACAGATTTATGCTTAATTCTCTCAAAAAGTTACTGACAGATACACTTTTGTGTTTAAAAGCTGACCATCAATAATAAGTACTTTGTTTTTGTATATTTCGTTAAGAATGTGACTCTTAATGGCAGTTTGTGATTTTGAGGCTATTTCAGTGAAACAAGGCCGTTTTCAACATTTGACAGATTTATGCTTAATTCTCTCAAAAAGTTACTGACAGATACACTTTTGTGTTTAAAAGCTGACCACTCAATAATAAAGTACTTTGTTTTTGTATATTTCGTTAAGAATGTGACTCTTAATGGCAGTTTGTGATTTTGAGGCTATTTCAGTGAAACAAGGCCGTTTTCAACATTTGACAGATTTATGCTTAATTCTCTCAAAAAGTTACTGACAGATACACTTTTGTGTTTAAAACTGACCACTCAATAATAAGTACTTTGTTTTTGTATATTTCGTTAAGAATGTGACTCTTAATGGCAGTTTGTGATTTTGAGGCTATTTCAGTGAAACAAGGCCGTTTTCAACATTTGACAGATTTATGCTTAATTCTCTCAAAAAGTTACTGACAGATACACTTTTGTGTTTAAAAGCTGACCACTCAATAATGAAGTACTTTGTTTTTGTATATTTCGTTAAGAATGTGACTCTTAATGGCAGTTTGTGATTTTGAGGCTATTTCAGTGAAACAGGCCGTTTTCAACATTTGACAGATTTATGCTTAATTCTCTCAAAAAGTTACTGACAGATACACTTTTGTGTTTAAAAGCTGACCACTCAATAATAAAGTACTTTGTTTTTGTATATTTCGTTAAGAATGTGACTCTTAATGGCAGTTTGTGATTTTGAGGCTATTTCAGTGAAACAGGCCGTTTTCAACATTTGACAGATTTATGCTTAATTCTCTCAAAAAGTTACTGACAGATACACTTTTGTGTTTAAAAGCTGACCACTCAATAATAAGTACTTTGTTTTTGTATATTTCGTTAAGAATGTGACTCTTAATGGCAGTTTGTGATTTTGAGGCTATTTCAGTGAAACAAGCCGTTTTCAACATTTGACAGATTTATGCTTAATTCTCTCAAAAAGTTACTGACAGATACACTTTGTGTTTAAAAGCTGACCATCAATAATAAAGTACTTTGTTTTTGTATATTTCGTTAAGAATGTGACTCTTAATGGCAGTTTGTGATTTTGAGGCTATTTCAGTGAAACAAGCCGTTTTCAACATTTGACAGATTTATGCTTAATTCTCTCAAAAAGTTACTGACAGATACACTTTTGTGTTTAAAAGCTGACCACTCAATAATAAGTACTTTGTTTTTGTATATTTCGTTAAGAATGTGACTCTTAATGGCAGTTTGTGATTTTGAGGCTATTTCAGTGAAACAAGGCCGTTTTCAACATTTGACAGATTTATGCTTAATTCTCTCAAAAAGTTACTGACAGATACACTTTTGTGTTTAAAAGCTGACCACTCAATAATAAGTACTTTGTTTTTGTATATTTCGTTAAGAATGTGACTCTTAATGGCAGTTTGTGATTTTGAGGCTATTTCAGTGAAACAATGCCGTTTTCAACATTTGACAGATTTATGCTTAATTCTCTCAAAAAGTTACTGACAGATACACTTTTGTGTTTAAAATGACCACTAATAATGAAGTACTTTGTTTTTGTATATTTCGTTAAGAATGTGACTCTTAATGGCAGTTTGTGATTTTGAGGCTATTTCAGTGAAACAAGGCCGTTTTCAACATTTGACAGATTTATGCTTAATTCTCTCAAAAAGTTACTGACAGATACACTTTTGTGTTTAAAACTGACCACTCAATAATAAAGTACTTTGTTTTTGTATATTTCGTTAAGAATGTGACTCTTAATGGCAGTTTGTGATTTTGAGGCTATTTCAGTGAAACAGCCGTTTTCAACATTTGACAGATTTATGCTTAATTCTCTCAAAAAGTTACTGACAGATACACTTTTGTGTTTAAAAATGAACTCAATAATGAAGTACTTTGTTTTTGTATATTTCGTTAAGAATGTGACTCTTAATGGCAGTTTGTGATTTTGAGGCTATTTCAGTGAAACAGGCCGTTTTCAACATTTGACAGATTTATGCTTAATTCTCTCAAAAAGTTACTGACAGATACACTTTTGTGTTTAAAAGCTGACCACTCAATAATAAAGTACTTTGTTTTTGTATATTTCGTTAAGAATGTGACTCTTAATGGCAGTTTGTGATTTTGAGGCTATTTCAGTGAAACAAGGCCGTTTTCAACATTTGACAGATTTATGCTTAATTCTCTCAAAAAGTTACTGACAGATACACTTTTGTGTTTAAAAGATGAACTAATAATGAAGTACTTTGTTTTTGTATATTTCGTTAAGAATGTGACTCTTAATGGCAGTTTGTGATTTTGAGGCTATTTCAGTGAAACAAGGCCGTTTTCAACATTTGACAGATTTATGCTTAATTCTCTCAAAAAGTTACTGACAGATACACTTTTGTGTTTAAAAGCTGACCACTCAATAATAAAGTACTTTGTTTTTGTATATTTCGTTAAGAATGTGACTCTTAATGGCAGTTTGTGATTTTGAGGCTATTTCAGTGAAACAGGCCGTTTTCAACATTTGACAGATTTATGCTTAATTCTCTCAAAAAGTTACTGACAGATACACTTTTGTGTTTAAAAACTGACCACTCAATAATAATACTTTGTTTTTGTATATTTCGTTAAGAATGTGACTCTTAATGGCAGTTTGTGATTTTGAGGCTATTTCAGTGAAACAAGGCCGTTTTCAACATTTGACAGATTTATGCTTAATTCTCTCAAAAAGTTACTGACAGATACACTTTTGTGTTTAAAAGCTGACCACTCAATAATAAAAGTACTTTGTTTTTGTATATTTCGTTAAGAATGTGACTCTTAATGGCAGTTTGTGATTTTGAGGCTATTTCAGTGAAACAAGCCGTTTTCAACATTTGACAGATTTATGCTTAATTCTCTCAAAAAGTTACTGACAGATACACTTTTGTGTTTAAAAGCTGACCACTCAATAATAAAGTACTTTGTTTTTGTATATTTCGTTAAGAATGTGACTCTTAATGGCAGTTTGTGATTTTGAGGCTATTTCAGTGAAACAAGCCGTTTTCAACATTTGACAGATTTATGCTTAATTCTCTCAAAAAGTTACTGACAGATACACTTTTGTGTTTAAAAGCTGACCACTCATAATAAGTACTTTGTTTTTGTATATTTCGTTAAGAATGTGACTCTTAATGGCAGTTTGTGATTTTGAGGCTATTTCAGTGAAACAAGGCCGTTTTCAACATTTGACAGATTTATGCTTAATTCTCTCAAAAGTTACTGACAGATACACTTTTGTGTTTAAAAGCTGACCACTCAATAATAAAGTACTTTGTTTTTGTATATTTCGTTAAGAATGTGACTCTTAATGGCAGTTTGTGATTTTGAGGCTATTTCAGTGAAACAGGCCGTTTTCAACATTTGACAGATTTATGCTTAATTCTCTCAAAAAGTTACTGACAGATACACTTTTGTGTTTAAAACTGACCACTCAATAATAAGTACTTTGTTTTTGTATATTTCGTTAAGAATGTGACTCTTAATGGCAGTTTGTGATTTTGAGGCTATTTCAGTGAAACAAGGCCGTTTTCAACATTTGACAGATTTATGCTTAATTCTCTCAAAAAGTTACTGACAGATACACTTTTGTGTTTAAAAGCTGACCACTCAATAATAAAGTACTTTGTTTTTGTATATTTCGTTAAGAATGTGACTCTTAATGGCAGTTTGTGATTTTGAGGCTATTTCAGTGAAACAATGGCGTTTTCAACATTTGACAGATTTATGCTTAATTCTCTCAAAAAGTTACTGACAGATACACTTTTGTGTTTAAAAACTGACCACTCAATAATAAGTACTTTGTTTTTGTATATTCGTTAAGAATGTGACTCTTAATGGCAGTTTGTGATTTTGAGGCTATTTCAGTGAAACAAGCCGTTTTCAACATTTGACAGATTTATGCTTAATTCTCTCAAAAAGTTACTGACAGATACACTTTTGTGTTTAAAAGCTGACCACTCAATAATAAGTACTTTGTTTTTGTATATTTCGTTAAGAATGTGACTCTTAATGGCAGTTTGTGATTTTGAGGCTATTTCAGTGAAACAGGCCGTTTTCAACATTTGACAGATTTATGCTTAATTCTCTCAAAAAGTTACTGACAGATACACTTTTGTGTTTAAAACTGACCACTCAATAATAAGTACTTTGTTTTTGTATATTTCGTTAAGAATGTGACTCTTAATGGCAGTTTGTGATTTTGAGGCTATTTCAGTGAAACAATGCCGTTTTCAACATTTGACAGATTTATGCTTAATTCTCTCAAAAAGTTACTGAAGATACACTTTTGTGTTTAAAAGCTGACCACTCAATAATAAGTACTTTGTTTTTGTATATTTCGTTAAGAATGTGACTCTTAATGGCAGTTTGTGATTTTGAGGCTATTTCAGTGAAACAAGGCCGTTTTCAACATTTGACAGATTTATGCTTAATTCTCTCAAAAAGTTACTGACAGATACACTTTTGTGTTTAAAAGCTGACCACTCAATAATAAAGTACTTTGTTTTTGTATATTTCGTTAAGAATGTGACTCTTAATGGCAGTTTGTGATTTTGAGGCTATTTCAGTGAAACAAGCCGTTTTCAACATTTGACAGATTTATGCTTAATTCTCTCAAAAAGTTACTGACAGATACACTTTTGTGTTTAAAATGAACTAATAATGAAGTACTTTGTTTTTGTATATTTCGTTAAGAATGTGACTCTTAATGGCAGTTTGTGATTTTGAGGCTATTTCAGTGAAACAATGCCGTTTTCAACATTTGACAGATTTATGCTTAATTCTCTCAAAAAGTTACTGACAGATACACTTTTGTGTTTAAAAGCTGACCACTCAATAATAAAGTACTTTGTTTTTGTATATTTCGTTAAGAATGTGACTCTTAATGGCAGTTTGTGATTTTGAGGCTATTTCAGTGAAACAATGCCGTTTTCAACATTTGACAGATTTATGCTTAATTCTCTCAAAAAGTTACTGACAGATACACTTTTGTGTTTAAAAGCTGACCACTCAATAATAAAGTACTTTGTTTTTGTATATTTCGTTAAGAATGTGACTCTTAATGGCAGTTTGTGATTTTGAGGCTATTTCAGTGAAACAAGGCCGTTTTCAACATTTGACAGATTTATGCTTAATTCTCTCAAAAAGTTACTGACAGATACACTTTTGTGTTTAAAAGCTGACCACTCAATAATAAACTTTGTTTTTGTATATTTCGTTAAGAATGTGACTCTTAATGGCAGTTTGTGATTTTGAGGCTATTTCAGTGAAACAAGGCCGTTTTCAACATTTGACAGATTTATGCTTAATTCTCTCAAAAAGTTACTGACAGATACACTTTTGTGTTTAAAAGCTGACCACTCAATAATAAAGTACTTTGTTTTTGTATATTTCGTTAAGAATGTGACTCTTAATGGCAGTTTGTGATTTTGAGGCTATTTCAGTGAAACAAGGCCGTTTTCAACATTTGACAGATTTATGCTTAATTCTCTCAAAAAGTTACTGACAGATACACTTTTGTGTTTAAAAGCTGACCACTCAATAATAAAGTACTTTGTTTTTGTATATTTCGTTAAGAATGTGACTCTTAATGGCAGTTTGTGATTTTGAGGCTATTTCAGTGAAACAAGGCCGTTTTCAACATTTGACAGATTTATGCTTAATTCTCTCAAAAAGTTACTGACAGATACACTTTTGTGTTTAAAAGCTGACCACTCAATAATAAAGTACTTTGTTTTTGTATATTTCGTTAAGAATGTGACTCTTAATGGCAGTTTGTGATTTTGAGGCTATTTCAGTGAAACAAGGCCGTTTTCAACATTTGACAGATTTATGCTTAATTCTCTCAAAAAGTTACTGACAGATACACTTTTGTGTTTAAAAGCTGACCACTCAATAATAAGTACTTTGTTTTTGTATATTTCGTTAAGAATGTGACTCTTAATGGCAGTTTGTGATTTTGAGGCTATTTCAGTGAAACAAGGCCGTTTTCAACATTTGACAGATTTATGCTTAATTCTCTCAAAAAGTTACTGACAGATACACTTTTGTGTTTAAAAGCTGACCACTCAATAATGAAGTACTTTGTTTTTGTATATTTCGTTAAGAATGTGACTCTTAATGGCAGTTTGTGATTTTGAGGCTATTTCAGTGAAACAGGCCGTTTTCAACATTTGACAGATTTATGCTTAATTCTCTCAAAAAGTTACTGACAGATACACTTTTGTGTTTAAAAGCTGACCACTCAATAATAAAGTACTTTGTTTTTGTATATTTCGTTAAGAATGTGACTCTTAATGGCAGTTTGTGATTTTGAGGCTATTTCAGTGAAACAAGGCCGTTTTCAACATTTGACAGATTTATGCTTAATTCTCTCAAAAAGTTACTGACAGATACACTTTTGTGTTTAAAAGCTGACCACTCAATAATAAAGTACTTTGTTTTTGTATATTTCGTTAAGAATGTGACTCTTAATGGCAGTTTGTGATTTTGAGGCTATTTCAGTGAAACAGCCGTTTTCAACATTTGACAGATTTATGCTTAATTCTCTCAAAAAGTTACTGACAGATACACTTTTGTGTTTAAAAGCTGACCACTCAATAATAAGTACTTTGTTTTTGTATATTTCGTTAAGAATGTGACTCTTAATGGCAGTTTGTGATTTTGAGGCTATTTCAGTGAAACAAGGCCGTTTTCAACATTTGACAGATTTATGCTTAATTCTCTCAAAAAGTTACTGACAGATACACTTTTGTGTTTAAAAACTGACCACTCAATAATAAAGTACTTTGTTTTTGTATATTTCGTTAAGAATGTGACTCTTAATGGCAGTTTGTGATTTTGAGGCTATTTCAGTGAAACAGGCCGTTTTCAACATTTGACAGATTTATGCTTAATTCTCTCAAAAAGTTACTGACAGATACACTTTTGTGTTTAAAAGCTGACCACTCAATAATAAAGTACTTTGTTTTTGTATATTTCGTTAAGAATGTGACTCTTAATGGCAGTTTGTGATTTTGAGGCTATTTCAGTGAAACAATGCCGTTTTCAACATTTGACAGATTTATGCTTAATTCTCTCAAAAAGTTACTGCAGCCTGTCCTCCTACAAAAAACGACCAAATAGGTCGATTGTTTAAGCACCAGATTACGACCCATAGCCACGTTTTAAAGTGTAGCACCTCTAGTGGTCGTGTAAGAAACAACATGCTCCCGTTTATTCGTTTATTCACAAATAACCCTCTCTGGAAAATCCTAAATTGTAGAATAGTTTGGCCATTAAAATGCTTTTTGATTAGATTTCTAGCGAGAAGTGTATATTGTACTTTTAGAATCCACGTCCAGTGGATGTGTAGGATCTATAGTTTGATAGATATTTACGAAGATGATCTGAGGTCTCGTCAGGAGAACGTGTATATACTACGTCTTTCCCCCTATTCATTTCTAGCAGCAGTTTATTACGACCTATTGTCACGTTTTAAATTTAGCAACTCCTGGCGGAAATACTGTCGGCGAGGAAGTGGAACAGGTTAACAGCTTCCTCTCAAGGGCAGCTCTGACAACAAAATACATGACCAAATCAGGTTGGTAGAGGAAAACAAATAGTTTTAAGCAGTGCCACATTGTAAAGCTGATATGAATGTTCATGTTTTTGTGTTTACAGCTAGAGCAGATATGATAACCGTGCTGGCTATGCAATGGAACCACAGGAAGGTGGAGAATCTCCACAAGACACTCTCAAAGAGATTTGTCAAAGTAAGACGTCCATGCTGCATTTCAAAATGTACATTAAGAATATCTGAGTTCCTTGTTGTAGTAATTTAACACCATCCTTAGCTACATGTTGTTGAATTAAATGTTTCTGCAATCATTTCATTATGATGGTGCTGCCATGGCACACTGTTCTGCCAAGAGAGTCTCTGTTCTGTTTGTTTTTAATAAAGCACTATAGTTGATTCATCTGAATTTCTGTATAATAATAATTATAATAATGTTAATCCTGCTTGATCTTAAAAAAGAAAGAAAAGGGACACTAAGGTGATACTTGCCAACCTTGAAGAGAAGGTGTTTAGCATTTCATGTTGTTGTCTGGTCAGTTAATGTGCATAAAGGAATTCAGTAAAACAACCTTCTCAACCAACTGGAACGCATATTCACTTTTTCCTTTTAAACATTCTAACCAGACTACACAGAGAGCACAAACTGAAGTGGACAATCTTGAGAGTCTCAAGCAAGAGCTGAACATCTCCCTGGAGGACACGGAGCAGTGGGTGTTGGAGGTCAAGCAATGGGCAGCCACTGGTATGTTATATGATCACTGTGGTATAGATTTGGTTCCATATTTCCAAACATTTGCTTTATGTTTTATGATTATACCTTGTTGTTTCTGTTTTCAAGAGAAACATGGAGCCCAGAGTAGCCAGGAGGAGCTCCAGAGAGAAATAGATGAAATTATTTATTCCCTCCGAAGAAAGAAACACGATCTCTATCGACAAAATGGTATTTATTATTACGTTATCTAGAAACAAATTTGTTTCTTGTTGTTGTTATTGTTAGTATTATTATTATTATTATTTGTATTTTTTTTACTTTACAGACAGCAACCAAACAAGGCAACGCAAACGGAGAAGACTGACAGAGCTCAAGAAGAAACTCAGAGAGAGGATACTGCAGTACAACACCATTGATGCCTGTACAGAGAAAATTGGCACAGAAGCAGCATGCAGTCTGTCTGAGGATGTCATTCTGCCCTGGGAGGTGCAAGGAGATGGTAAGAAACAACTTGTTTTTGTTTGCCCTAGATATTCCATAAATTCAGTTGTAGTACTAGAATACAATCACCAATGTAACACAGAGCTGTCAACAAGGGTGTCACAAATCATCATGATCACAACAAATCATTTTGAAATAATTATATTGAAAGGTCTGTATGATGTTGCCCTGTCAAGTTTTGATAGTCATGCTATAGTCTCACTGGGACAGGCACATCTATGGAAACAGTAAAACCCTTCCTGACCACCCTGAACTGCATACTAATGTTGAATCTCAAGACATACTGAATGTTTCTGCCAACATAGACAGAATTGAACAAATTCAGCAAGCGGCGAGGTTGAACATTTTTAACCAGATTTTAAGGTTTTGGGCAATTTAAGTTAAAAAGATTGAATACAAACGGATATTATTTGTTTTATTAGCCTTACCATTGTGGTTGTGTTGTTTTGTCATATATTGTGTTTTTTCCATTAAAGTGTTGAGCCTGCGCACAAAGAGGCGACTTTTTGGCCAGGTCATGCTGGTCAGGCGTATGGAAGAGGAGAAAGTCATCATTGTGAAGGAGATGACCCAGCATTGTCAAAATCTGAGGCAGGCACTGGACAAACTGGACCACCTCCTTCATCAGACAAAAGACGACATCAGGAACCAAAGTATGTTCCACAAATACCGATTTATAACATTTGCCACTGCCCCTTCTGGTCAGTGTCAAACGTCTGTCACTGAATAGCATCTGTAATGATTGCATTTTTTCTGAATCACAAATCTTTTTAGCTAATTAACAGCCTCGGAGTTAAACATTAAAATTGCTTATATGGAACATCACTGCTAATTAAAAGTTGCCTTACATAGACTGTCATTTTGCCTTTTTATTTTAGTTTCTCCAAGCGATATAACAGAAGAGGGATACAGGGGACTGCACTGCTGTCTTTTACACCATCAATATCTTCTGGAGCAGAAACTGAGCAGAGTCACCAGCACCTACACCTGTATTGGCACGGACTCGTCTTTTCTCATGATGGAGGAAGACATTGAAGACGGTGATGAGGACAACGAACAGGACGGTGATGAGGACGGTGATGAGGACAACGAACAGGACGGTGATGAGGACAACAAACAGGACGGTGATGAGGACGGTGATGAGGACAACGAACAGGACGGTGATGAGGACAACGAACAGTGATGAGGACAACGAACAGGACGGTGATGAGGACAACGAACAGGACGGTGATGAGGACGAACAGGACGGTGATGAGGACAACGAACAGGACGACACGAACAGGACGGTGATGAGGACCGTGAACGTATTAAAACGAGTATTACGATTGAATGGCTTGTTTATTACCTTTTTTTTTATATTATCCTGCTTTGCATTTACTATGTCTGGTATTCAACTAAATGCCATTAGCAGTTATCAGTCACCTTCAGATCCGAGTTACCTCGAGGGCCGGAGGTTCCCCACCCCTGGTATAAGGTTTTGGTGATCACCCTTATTATCATGTCATTTAATCATGATCTGTTTAATTAGCCAATGCTTACATCCAAAGAATGTGTCTAGACTTTACTCCTACAGACACACACTAACAATAAACATGGACCTAAGTAATACACTCACCGGCCACTTAATTAGGTACACCTTGCTAGGATGGGTTGGACCCCCATCTGCTTTCAGAACTGCATTAAGTCTTCATGGCATAGATTAAACAAGGTACTGGAAACATTCCTCAGAGATTTTGCTCAATATTGACCTGATCGCATCACGCAGTTGCTGCAGATTTGTCGGCTGCACATCCATGACGCAAATCTCTGGTTCCACCACATCCCAATGGTGCTCTGTAGGATTTGGATCTGGTGACTGGAGGCCATTTGAGTAAAACTCAT
>JASDAP010000019.1:0-46804 GCA_031216635.1 Dissostichus eleginoides | reverse complement strand
TAAATCTTTATCTAAAAAGTAAAGCTGATGATGGAGTTAAAATAACGATAGCCTATTTCTCTTTGAAATGAAATGTGATGGAGTAAAAGGATAGTAACTGTGATTATTCATGTTAAGTACCCCACAAGTAACTAAAACGTATAGTACTTGAAGGAAAGGTGTAAAATGTTTCCATAAATACCAATATCACACACTACAACTGTAAGAAATTAAAATCAATGTTGATATGGCGTAATTTAAATTAAATACAAGGTTTTAATTTAAAGCTGTTTTATTCTGAAAAACCAGAAGTTTAAACTAACTTTTAACTTAAAACCTTTATTCTGAAAATTCTTCATTTCCGGTTAGCATTAGCATGTGGCTAACGTTTTGAAACCGTGAATTGAAGGTGAAATGACATGTGATGTTGTACCCTAAACACACTGGGTTTAACACTCATTTATTGACGCTGCAATAACGTTTTATTAGGGAATGTTTAAATAACCACAGACATCAGAATGATGTAATTTAGCAGTAGAAAACAGCAGGATTTGCATTGGACCCGCCCCCGTCGACGCCGGCCAATAGAAGAAGACTACAGTTGATAACCCGTGATGGACAGGAAGAAACGATCTTTTTCCTGACCCCGGCTGACCCAACGCACACGTGACAGGCAACCAGCTGAATGGGGAGAGCGCCTCCACTTGCAATTTCATTGTATATCACAGCATCATTTGTGTAATTAAATGCTGTTAACTTTTATAAGCTTCCCTTGACTCTTTTCAGTTTAGCACTTTGTGATGTTGACGCTATTTCAGTGAAACAATGCCTTTTTGAACATTTGACAGATTTATGCTTAATTGTCTCAAAAAGTTACTGAAAGATACACTTTTGTGTTTAAAAGATGAAAACTAGAAAAATAAGTACTTTGTGTTAGTAGATTTCATTAAGAATGTGACTCTTAATGGCACTTTATGATTTTGACGCTATTTCAGTGAAACAATGCCGTTTTGACAACACGTTCTCACTCCCAACCCGTCACATGTTGACGGTCGCTCAGGGCCCCTCCCCGTCACGCTATTACGGACAGGGTACCCCTTGACCGTCTGTTTTCAACGGGCAGGGCGTCTCATAGACCTTCATAGACCTCCCATAGCGTTGATAATAGATAATAGACGCCATGAGAACGCTCCCCGCTGCATCGAAATTCAACGAGCGCATTCCGTTCTCAGCTGGAGCGTATGGTGCGAGATGTCATTGCAACACATTATGCTCTTTAAATATAGTTTAGAAAAAAAGACAGAATTGTAATTTGCATACTCTGTGATAGGCCTCGGTGAGAGTTAGGCAAAAATAATAGCCATTTTTTTCTCTTATGTGAAGTTATGATGCATGCTGGGTAATCAATTATTTACATGGATGTACGTAATATAGCCACAAAATGTTCTAAAATTGTGTCTGATTTTTCAATCCATCACATTTAACATGGCATGACGTAGTATAACTTTTGTACAGATGATCAGTCTTCCTGAAACTTTTTTTGGCCGCTTTTTATAAAAATTAATGTAATCGTAGCGTCTGTAAATAAAGTTTTCTGGGCGCACGTGTGACGTCATCTATGCGACGATTTTAAAGGCCATTGCGATTTCCACCACACCAGGTAAGCGATGCACTGTGAACATGTGACTGAAATAAAGAAAATCATTCAATATTCAGCACAAACATCCTTATGTCGGACCAATAAGTCGTTGTTGGAACATTTGCAAGTGCAGGGTAGTCGTCTTTTTTGCCTGTAAATCATTTTAAGACATTAAAAAAAGTATAACTTACTAATGTGCTGAATGCTAGCTAGCTGCTACTAGCTATTAGCTAGCACAGAAGGTGTTGCCTTTGAAGTTTCACTTCATTCAAGAGGTGGCAAACGACTGACACCTGTTATTGCATGAAATAATATTTGTGATTGTTTATGAATGTAGTTATTATGTGTCAGTTATGTCTTTTTAATGGGGTTAGAGTTGATTAAATGAATGACACAACAATAAAACAATTCTAACTAATGCCAAGCCCCTTAAATATTAGCTGACCTTTATTCGTCAGATATGATCTTACAGGTTACAGTCATAGGGAATTGTATGGTTTCCATTAATAATGTATTTCCAGTTACCTATGTTACCATAGCTCAAAACTGTCTTTTTGTAATCATGCTATGTTGATATTGTTCATTCTTTGACAAATATAACGCCACTTTAAAATGTAAGGTGTTCAATTCCTAATTGTTTTTTCTTCTCTCAACAGATTATTCTAAGTTATTCTGAAAGCCAAAATCCATCACAAGCTGTAATATTATCAAAACAAAGGCACTTTTAAGAGCAACGTCCCCGTCGTTTCCCTGTCCTTGCTGTTGTGAAATTGTCCTATCCCTGTTGCTGTCTGTGTATCTCTGTCTGTGTACCTGTGTCTGTGTCTTATCTGTCCATCTTTCTGTTGTTAGTCCCTTTCTGTGTTTTTGTTTTTCTATACTTTTGTCATGACTCGACCTAAGTTCAGGCCCTGCCCTGCTTACCAGACTCCAAATCAGGCGAGCAGGAAAACGTGCAGTGCCTGCTACGGAAGCCTGTCAACCAAAACAAAACTAAAAGAAAAAGTGGCATCACTGGATAGTGAATGGGGCCAAGGTGTGGTGAAAAACAAAAATGTTGGATGCATACTTGATTCTGCCCGTATTGCAGTAAGTACAAGTTTCTGTCAATTGAAGTGAAACTCCCTTTTTTAACATACTAAAAATATTAGTACATTCAGGCCTTTGAAAATATAGTCTTATTGTCAGATGTTACGTCTTACAGTGATCGTATTTACCTCTTTGACCCATCTGTGTGATTGTGATGTTTAAATGTTGTAAATATTTTTGTTAGAGTCCCACACAGTGTTTTTGGTACAAAAAAAAGAGCAACAATGCGTATTGTTCTTTGTAAAATAATGATTTTGCTGTAAAGGTCTCTACACACCGGCCTGAGACCAAACAACGCGTACCGAAGGTGTCCCGACTTTTACGTCAGCTATGTCGCCTGCGTCGGCTACGCCGCCCGCCTATGTCGCCCGCCTACGCCGCCCGCCTACGAACACACCGCAAAGACGAGTGGCAATAACTGTCCTTACCAGCAGGCAGCGGTAGTGTGTATTCGTCATTCAAAAGAGCTGAACAGCCAATCAGAGTGATTTCTTTGTCCCGACGTTCTTTGGCCTCTCTTTCGGGAGGAGGCGGGAGGGTTGAAAATGTGCCGTAAAGAGACGACACACCAACCTGAGTAGGGCGCCGCGAATGCCCGACTGCCTCTGACGGCCTCTGACGGCCTCTGACTCCCAAAATCGGGCCGGTGTGTAGAGGCCTTAATGAAGGCAACAGCAGAAACAGCAGGTGTACCTTAGCCCTTGCATGCAAATAACAATTAGTCTTACACAATGCAAGATACCTTCATTTTGCTTGTATAATAATCCAAAAGAAACAGTATTAATAGGTTTAAGGTAGCAGGTCAAACAAATGTGTGTCAACTGCTTTTGTTCATTTCAGGTGCGGAAACTGGAGGCTCTAGGCTACAAGCCCATTCTATTTTATGGCCAGCCAAAAAGGGCTTCAAATAGGTGGGCTGCTGATCTAATAACCCATCTGCCCCCCACTCCTACCAACAAAACCATATTGGACAAAATGCGGAGGGCTTATGAATTCCTCTTGACAAAGGGTAAGAGTATTTTCTTTTTCAAAAGATTGTGTTAAAGTTAGGGTAGGTAAGAATGGAGAAACCAGCTCGAGTGCGCTAGAATTTGAAAGTACGCAGCCGAAAGAAATCTGCCCCTTCCTTCAGACTTCCTTACAGAGCCCCTCCTCCAACACACACGAACGCGCACATGACCAATAGAGAACCGCAGTGACGCGTCCTAAAACCCGGAAGTAAGTTAGCATTTTTACCACTTCCGGTTTCTTCGTCAAAAAGCAATGCAATTTCTCCATAGGGTTTTGGAAAATAGCTCCAAATAAGGTCTGTGTTTGACACAAAATTAAGAGATAGATCACGTTTTGTTCTACCACATTAAATACATCAGCAGTGACCCCGCTGGTGATTTCTGAAGAGTTTACGTGTCGGAAAAACGATGGTTGTTAACAAGTGGCATTAGTGGACTACAGAAATGGTCGAGGCCGTTGTACGTCATTACGCCGATTACGTAAACACTCCCGCTACATTTCTTTCCCCCTGTGTTCTGCTTGAAAGAGAGTATATGCCTATCTTAAGTATCTGTAGTATCTTTAGTATCTTTAGTATCTATATCTTTATCTGACCATCATTTATAGTCGTTAATAGTCGTTTTTGTTTGGCGATCTTAAGTTGGCGTGACGTTGAGTAGTGCGACCCTGCCGTTCTAGCTTGTAGTTCCTTTATAGCATAACGTTAGCATTTTGCTTCTGGCGACTAGATTTATGATTCGAAAATTATAAAAGTAGCGTAGATATGTGGAGATTATCTGGCTGAACAAAACGCGATCCCTCTCTTAAATGTGTTTCAACCACAGACCTTATTTTGAGCTATTTTCCAAAACCCTATGGAGAAATTGCATTGTTTTTTGACGATGGAACCGGAAGAAGTTTACTTCCGGGTTTTAGGACGCGTCACTGCGGTTCTCTATGAGGGCACGAGATAAGTTTGTACACAGATGGAAGGCTGACAGGCAGGTAGGCCATCCAGTTATTTTAGCCGGGCCGGCTAAAATGGTTGGTCGTGCTTTTTACAGTGCTACGGCTTCCACAGATGACAATTTTTTATGTATTTATTGTCAAAGCATTTCATGTATTCATTGCTATCGGGATGTTAAGAGCATTCCATGGAATATAACAAAAAGTGTTTCTGAAGTTAATTACCTACCCCACCTTTAAGTATATATATCAATTAAAAAACCCACGTACATTTGACAACCTTTTTTTATTTGAACAAAAACTGTAACTAAACCTGCATTACAGAGAGCTCCACTGCCCATCAACCTGCATCTGAAACTCCCACAGCCGAGCAACCACAGACCCTTAGCAGAGAGCAGCAAGAGAGACCAGCTACCGAGCAACAACCACAGACTGTTAGCAGAGAGCAGCAAGAGAGACCAGCTACAGAGCAACAACCACAGACTGTTATCAGAGAGCAGCAAGAGAGTCCAGCTACAGAGCAACAACCACAGACCCTTAGCAGAGAGCAGCAAGAGAGACCAGCTACCGAGCAACAACCACAGACTGTTATCAGAGAGCAGCAAGAGAGTCCAGCTACAGAGCAACAACCACAGACCCTTATCAGAGAGCAGCAAGAGAGTCCAGCTACAGAGCAACAACCACAGACCCTTAGCAGAGAGCAGCAAGAGAGTCCAGCTACAGAGCAACAACCACAGACCCTTAGCAGAGAGCAGCAAGAGAGTCCAGCTACAGAGCAACAATATCAGACCCTTAGCAGAGAGCAGCAAGAGACTCATTTCATTCTCAATCTGGTGCCATGTTCAACCTCTCTCTGCTCTTCTTCCTCACAATCCGGTATTCTTCCTCCTCATGCCATCTCCCAGTCTTCTCTGAATGAACAGCCAAAAAAGAAGAAGATGAAAACAGATGGTAAGTTTTGACTTCACACACTAATAATACATTTGATACCAGGCACATTTCACTTAAATCAATTATTGGGTATAAGCCAGGTTTCATTCAGGTAACCAGACCAGTGCACAGCATGTTATTGTTAATATATTGTTTAGCTGCGTTTTGGTGGCTTATGAAAGGGTCATGGTTGATATTGATGCCTGGCTAACCTAAGAGGGTTTTGTGAAGCCTGCCCAGGACATTTTGCTGGATTACATGACATAGGGACAAACATCTTTGACACAAATAGACAAGTCTGCAGATCATTTTACAATGTTTGATTTACTTGACAATTATATAGTTAATCTCATGGGGACAGGGTTTTATTCTCAAGAGAGCCCTGATGAAAACACAACAGCTATATGGAATACATTTTCAGATAGACTAGACATGTATACAAAGTCAAATAGAACATAACTCATAAAAGCAAAAAGAGGTTTATTAGACAAAGGAGAATGAAATGAAGTGATCGTCATAACATTGGCTACAAGAGCAACCTCCACGGACACACTCACATGAAGTGGAATAACGGATAACTCCACTTTGTGAACAAAACGTTGAACATATATTTAATTCAGCTGTAAAGCATGCAGGGCTGCAAACTTGTCACCTTTCGGCGAAATTCGCCGTTTTGAAACCAAAATAGGTCGTTTGTGTGGTTCGTGTAGATCTGCAATAAAAATATTTGGGGGGGGGGGGGGGTCATCTGCGACTGCGACTGCGAGATTGGGTCTTGAGATGGATTGAGATTAATGACAGCTCCCGGGAGCTGTCATCTCAATCCATCATGACAGCTAGCGCGCGAGTCTTCCTGTCGGCTTTCTAGGAACTACGCTTCTCGGACTTCACTGCGCCGGAGTCGATAGCCGTATAACCTAGCTACAGGAAGCTACCTACGAGCCTACATTCCTGTCGCAGAACGTGGAACACGCTCTCAAGGTAAGCTATCTGTTATTTCAGTTATTATGAGTTAGTTAAGGTTAGCTGCTGATGTGTTTTTTAGCTTACCAAGGGAGCTAGCAAAGCTATTGTTAGCCAAGGGCTTATTGACTACACCTGTAGCTACCAGATGTGAACATATTTTTTCGTTCTTTTTTAATTAAAAAAAAAAAAAAAAATCCATCTTGAAATAACATCATATAATATATCAAAAATGTATATATTATATATGTACATAATATAAGATATTTTTGCGCCATAGGTAAAGTAAAATATTTTCTTTTGTTCTTTTTTAATTAAAAAATAAATGTTCCATCTTCAAATAACATAATATAATATCAACAGGGAACTGCTGCTAACAAATTGTTTCTATTTTCCCTTTAGAAATCATCTCGATGAAAAAGGAAGGTGTGCCGCAAGAAGTGTCAGAGTCACTGTCTTCTGCCTTTCTCTTTACTTTTACCTTTACAGAATAGTAAAACTGTCTTTACCCTTGAAATGAGAACTACATGTGAGGAAGTGAATGTTACCGAGACATTTTGACCCAGACAGAGGGAAATTATTATTGTGTTGCTGCATCTGTGAAGGGCACAGTAGCATCGGTCACATTTCAGTCCCAATCCAACATGTGCAAGGCCTGTTTTTCTATTATTTCATGAAGCAACGATTCAACAAGTATGACTGTGCAGTCACGTTAATGCTGATTCCTCTCAGAGAGGACATGGCACTCTTTCAAAGTAGAGCACAAGCAGTAAAGTGTGCTGCTGATGTTCTCTGTAAAATTGGCTAAATTAGACAATTATAGTGTTGAAAAAAGGCTACCGCTAACTGAGTTTACACCGTCCAATGATATTTTCTGCAACACATTGAATTATTCCTCCTGACACACTCATTGCAAGACCACTTTGTCTTCTCACTCTTAATATTGTTGTGTTTCAGTGCAGAGGTTTAAAATGCTCCCCTTTCTTAAATGAAAAAGTGAATTCTTGGCAGAAAGAAGAATTTCCCTTTCTGTTTGTGGCGCTAAAAAAGTTAGCACCTGTGATATGACTCAACTCTATAGTTGCAAATTGTGTTAGATAGTGGTACGGCTCTACAAAATAAATGCATTGTTATATTACAAATGGAAATTCTGTGTTTTTCTTATTATTACCACTGCTTGTTTTGTTGTTCTGATTGCTAAAATTGCCTGTAAATCCACATTTTAAAGCTGATAATTCAAAAAAATCTTCAGGGGGAGCTGACCCCCGGACCCCCCTAGGGGGTTCGAACCTTGTCACCTTTTTTATCCATGATGAGTTTGCACCCCTGAGCATGGTTGACTTAACGTTTTCTTCTCTTTGTATATTTAAGGTTGCCACAAATGTAGAAGACAGAAGGTCTTCCAGTTTGACAAAATAACTGGGAGAAGGGTCAATAAGGTAAGTTGCAGAAGCCATACTTTTCCCTTTTTTTCATTTGGTTGCTTGTCTGACTCAGTAACTCATTCAGGCCTTTTTAAAGATACTAAAAAAATGTCTTCAAATACAATTATTGTTTCGTGTGTGTTTGTGTAGGCGGGGAAAGCAGAATGTAAACTATGCTGGTTGCCTTGCTCTATGTGGTAAGACGTAGTTAATATTTCATTCATACACTATTACATTTTTTCCACTTTTAACCCTTTCAGAGTGGTATTTCCCTTCTCTCGTTAATCTCTACTGTTTAAAGTAGAAACCAAAGTATTTAAGAAAGTAGTCAAAAGATCACCCTTTCATTAAGGTATCATAACACAAGTAATACAAAGAAAGGTATATGTTAGCTTCACCTCCTGTCTGAAGTTGGATGGTAGTTAAGAGTGCTCCTTAAAATCTTTTGGAAAAAGCTCTCTTGCCTGAGGTAAGTACGATAGTGTTGTCTTATATTCCATGAAGACTTGCAGTGAGGATAAGAGCAATGATGATAATAAAACCCATGGTCACAGTTCAGACCAGCAAGGAAGCAGAGGAGAGCAGTATTGAACTGCGATGGGAAGAGTCACTCTCTTTATCCCTGTGTGTTTATAACGGCCAGGTCTCCTTGGAACATAACACCGGAAACTTATTAAAACCAGGTTTAAGTTACATAGTGCCACGTTAACAAAGATACAAAAATGTCAATTACCTATGTTTTAAATGAATCCCTCTTAAACATGTGTTGGTAAATTAATCTTATGTTTCTTTTTCTTTAACAATGATCGGAAGGTTTGCTCTTTGTTCTAACGACACGTTGTCCACTCTACAGTTGCAGAACGTGGGAGGACACATGGGAGCCTGCCAGTGAATTTGAACACCACACTGCTTCACTCGACTCTTCACTTCCCTCTGGCTTAGCCAGCCACCTTTAGCGTATCAGCCTTAATCCACCTGGACTGCATGCATTTCTTTAAATTCGAACATGTTTGGCATCAAGACCAATTGCTATAATTGTTTAACTGCTTCTTTAAATGTAGTTTGAACTTAAGTCAAGTTTTTGCACTCTGTATGTATCCACTTTGGTTGCGTGTTTCTTTCAGGAAATTGTCACTTTAAAATAACTTTTGTATTTCTCCTGAACAGAGGTTATTGTTATTGTATTTCTATGTAAAGACTAGTATAAAAAGCATGTGTGCATATAGCTATTGTATTTGTTTCTGAATATTTAAATAAAATAAATAATTGGCAGTTATTATGGCTATACATACCTACATTTACTAGCTACATTATTTGATGTTATTGAATTTTTTCTGACACAAAAAATTCCCATTCTTTCTTAAAATTATTCAACACAGGCTACAAACACTTAAGCGTCCTTGATCATTCAAAATATGTTATGTTCACCTGTTACTGTATGCACATAACATGACATTTTTTCTCTAGACATCTTTATGTATTTCATATGCATTTATTTAAATAATGCTGAAGTTAAAACATTTTTACACTTTTGATAACATTTCCATCCAAAAAATGTGTACATTTAATTTGCATAGGCCTACTCGATTTTTACCATCGTTGCTATGGACGCTGCTAACCAATAGCCAATATAGCTTCCATGTTTTAATCTCTCTTTTTTTGCTTCGTGTCACCCCATTTCTCAACAGAAAAACACTGAAGTGTGATGATAGCAAAACAATGGGAACATGTTTTATTCACATTTCCTTTGGTTACTAGGAAATACTTTATTTGTCGGTTAGGGATAGCGGAAAACATCCAACCGCTCTGCAAAACCCATAGCTGCAGAACCGCAATTTTTTTAGAATTGATTACGTGTATGTGTCCTACACAACATCTTTGCTTTTCATTACGAAATATCATAAGTAAGTATTCTAATGACTAGTTCGGCTGTAGTATATATCATACAAAGTCATTTTACGATCCTAACTTTTACAATCCTAAAACTCTTTTGCAAACCGGAAGTACTACAAAAAAAAACACATTTTCATAATAGGCCTACTAGCTTAAATATCTATGAAATAAACAAACAGCCTAACTTTCATATCACATGCTTTATTTCAACAGTACAATAAGGTTCCTGGTAGGGTCTCCCATGGCAAATTGGTCTCAGGCAAGGGGCCAGACTAAGATTGGTTCGAAGACCTCATGAAAGACGAACTAAGAAGTGAGGATACCCGGCCCGGAGGAAGCCCGGGGTCCCCTTCTGGAGCCAGGCCCAGAAGGAGGACTCGTCGGCGAGCGTCTGGTGGCCGGGCTTGCCATGGAGCCCGGCCGGGCACAGCCCGAAAAGGCAACATGGGCAACACCTCCGCTTCTCCGTCCCGCGGGCCCACCATCTACAGGAAACAGCGATGGGGTCGGGTGCACTGCCAGAAGGGTGGCAGTGAAAGCAGAGGGTCTCGACGGACCAGACCCGGGCGACAGAAGCTGGCTCCTTCCCCCCCAGAGAGGTGAAATTCCACGTCCCCTCTCTGGAGGGGAAGGAGCTTGTGCGGGAGGTGGAGCGTTACCAGTTGGATCTGGTTGGGCTCACCTCTACGCACAGCGTCGGCTCTGGAACCTTACTTCTGGATAGGGGTTGGACTCTATTCTTCTCCGGAGTTGCTCAAGGTGTGAGGCGCCGGGCGGGTGTGGGGATACTCACAAGCCCCCGGTTGGGTGCTTCGTTGTTGGAGTTTACCCCAGTGGACGAGAGGGTCGCCTCCCTACGCCTGCGGGTTATGGGGGGGAAAACTCTGACTGTTGTGTGTGCTTATGCACCAAACAGCAGTTCAGAGTATACGGCCTTCTTGGAGACCCTGGAAAGAGTCCTGTATGGGGCTCCTGAAGGGGACTCTTTAATCTTGCTGGGAGACTTCAACGCACATGTGGGCAATGATGGAGACACTTGGAGGGGCGTGATTGGGAGGAACGGCCCCCCTGATCTGAACCGGAGTGGTGGTTTGTTACTGGACTTCTGTGCTAGTCATGGATTGGCCATAATCTGGACAGACCTGGTAAGCCCAAACGTGTAGTTCGGGTGAACTGGGAACGTCTGGAGGAGGCCCAAGTTCAGGAGGCCTTCAACGCACACCTCCGGCGGAGCTTTTCGGGCATTCCTGTGGAGGTTGGGGACATTGAACCAGAGTGGGCGGTGTTCAAAGCCTCTATTGCCGAAGCCGCGGCGGGGAGCTGTGGTCTCAAGGTCTTAGGTGCCTCAAGGGGCGGTAACCCTCGAACCTCCTGGTGGACACCGGTGGTCAGGGAAGCCGTCCGACTGAAGAAGGAGGCCTTCAGGGATTTGTTATCCCGGGGGACTCCCGAGGCAGTTGCAAGGTACCGACAGGCCCGAAGGGCAGCAGCCTCAGCCGTGGCCGAGGCAAAGCAGCGGGTGTGGGAGAAGTTCGGAGAAGCCATGGAAAAGGACTTTCGGGCGGCACCAAAGTTGTTCTGGAAAACTGTCCGACACCTCAGGAGGGGGAAGCAGGGAACCATCCAAGCTGTGTACAGTAAGGATGGGACGTTGTTGACCTCAACTGATGGAGTGTTAGGGCGTTGGAAGGAACACTTTGAGGAACTCCTGAACCCGACAACTCCGCCCTCTATGTTAGAGGCAGAGCTGGAGTATGACGGGGGATCAACACCAATCTCCCGGGGGGAGGTCACTGAGGTCGTCAAACGACTCCACAGTGGCAAAGCCCCGGGGGTGGATGAGATCCGCCCAGAAATGCTGAAGGCTCTGGGTGTTGAGGGACTGTCATGGTTGACACGTCTCATCAACGTTGCGTGGAAGTCGGAAACAGTACCGAAGGAGTGGCAGACCGGGGTGGTGGTTCCCCTTTTCAAAAAGGGGGATCAGAGGGTGTGTGCCAATTACAGAGGCATCACACTACTCAGCCTCCCCGGGAAAGTTTACTCTAAGGTACTTGAAAGGAGGGTCAGGCCGATTGTCGAACCTCAGATTGAGGAGGAACAATGCGGATTCCGTCCTGGTCGTGGAACGACGGATCAGCTTTTTACTCTCGCAAGGATCCTGGAGGGGGCCTGGGAGTATGCTTATCCGGTCTACATGTGTTTTGTAGACTTGGAGAAGGCGTATGACCGAGTTCCCAGGGAGTTACTGTGGGAGGTGCTGCAGGAGTATGGGGTGAGGGGGTCTCTACTCAGGGCCATCCAATCTCTGTACTCCCAAAGCGAGAGCTGTGTCCGGGTCCTCGGCAGTAAGTCGGACCCATTTCCGGTGAGGGTTGGCCTCCGCCAGGGCTGCGCTTTGTCACCGATCCTGTTTGTAATATACATGGATAGGATTTCGAGGCGTAGTCGTGGGGGGGGGGGTCTGCAGTTCGGTGGACTAAGGATTGCACCACTGCTTTTTGCAGATGATGTGGTTCTAATGGCTTCATCGGTCTGCGACCTTCAGCACTCACTGGATCGGTTCGCAACCGAGTGTGAAGCGGCTGGGATGAGGATCAGCACCTCCAAATCTGAGGCCATGGTTCTCAGCAGGAAACCGATGGACTGTCCACTCCAAGTAGGGAATGAGTCCTTACCCCAAGTGAAGGAGTTCAAGTATCTCGGGGTCTTGTTCTCGAGTGAGGGAACAATGGAGCGTGAGATGGGCCGGAGAATCGGAGCAGCGGGAGCGGTACTGCAGTCGCTTTACCGCACCGTTGTGACGAAAAGAGAGCTGAGCCAGAAGGCAAAGCTCTCTGTCTACCGGGCCATTTTCGTTCCTACCCTCACCTATGCTCATGAAGGATGGGTCATGACCGAAAGAACGAGATCGCGGATACAAGCGGCCGAGATGGGTTTTCTCCGCAGGGTGGCTGGCGTCTCCCTTAGGGATAAGGTGAGAAGTTCAGTCATCCGGGAGGGACTCGGAGTTGAACCGCTCCTCCTTCGCGTCGAAAGGTGCCAGTTGAGGGGGTTCGGGCACCTAGTAAGGATGCCACCTGGGCACCTCCCTAGGGAGGTGTTCCAGGCACGTCCAGCTGGGAGGAGACCAAGGGGTAGATCTAGGGATTATATCTCTTCGCTGGCCTGGGAGCGCCTTGGGATCCCCCAGTCAGAGCTGGTTGATGTGGCCAGGGAAAAGAAAGTTTGGGGCTCTCTGCTGGAACTGCTACCCCCGCGACCCGACCACGGATAAGCGGGAGAAGATGGATGGATGGATGGAGATATATGTTATATATAGTAGTAAACTAATATGATTTGTGCACCCTACATTTTGGCAAACCTAAAGATTTGCCAACAAAAAAACACATTTTTAAGTAGTAGCTGAAAGTCCGAAATAACCCGATGTAGTTGCAGAGTCTTAATTAAACAACCACACACACACACACACACACACATACACACAGTGTGTGTGTGTGTGTGTGTGTGTGTGTGTGTGTGTGATGTACGGTCAGTACTAACACACACCTATAATATATAGGCCTACACCGTTTACTCTGTGTTAGCATGTTAGCATGGCTGCAGTGGAGTTTCTGCAGAGCTCCGTTCATAAAGCAACACTTATGTACACATATACACATATATACATGTACATATACATGTACATGTGTACTGTATAACATTAGTACACAGGACCTACAGACCCTCAGCTGGAGTGCATACAGCAGCTCATACATACTCATATGTATACCAACCCAGTCTCACGGCATTTCGTGTTATAGTCACGACATTTAATCTATTGATTCATGTTCACCGACACGACTTTCCCCTTTATTTCGTGTCACACAGAACGATTTTAAAAGCAATGTATTGCTATTGGTAGTATGTTTCGTGCCTGCAACACGTCTTTTTGTCCGTTCGGGTCTTGGAAGACCGGAAGCTGTGTGGTTCATAAAAACATCTTCTTACTCAATATCAAGCCGCGATTATTGTTCTTATTTAAATCGTATAATGTTGGACTTTTTTTGCCGTCCGCGAGGAAAAGAAATGGGGCTCAGAGCCTCAGAATACTGAAATCTGTATTTTTTAAATCTTATTTTCCTTCTAATTTGTTATTCTTTTCTAAATAACACACTGTTATTTACTCAACAATAACACACAATTATCCTTGTTTTTATTTATTTGTTTAATTCCATAATCTCGGGCTTTTTTTGGCGTCCGTCAGGAACTGAATTTCAAAATAAAAATAACTGGAAACAGACGTAGGCCTATAAGGGACATTTCGAGCATCATCGAGTTTAGGATGGCCGAAGACACTACACTACCCATAATCCCCAGCTATCGTTTAGGACTACAGTCCCCGTGATTAATCTTCAAGCTCTGGGATTGGATGTTGGAGTGGCAGTGCGCCAAGGTTACGCCGAGCGTCAAACAGCTCTTTGAAATGGAACGAAACCACGGCAGACTATCCAAAACTGGAATCGAACATCCCCCCCCCCCCCCAGAACTACACATGCTGGCTATTGTGTTTCGCAAAATGTTCTATGGGACGTCTCTACTGGGAACGTTTTCGTTTTTCCCACAATAGAAGTTGCCAGTATTAAACACATTGGTGTTATCAAATGTAAAACATATAATTAATAAATGGGTGAAAATCGCTTGTATCCAGTGGTGTAGTCTACGTGATACGCTGGTATACGCCGTATACCCTCTTAAAAATGAGCGATGATACATAACAAAATTCATTTTGTGTCTGCGCTTTCACGCTTTCGCCCCTTCTGTGTTAATACTTTTGGACGTTTGGGGCTTCCGTCGCCTGTGGCCTGTTGCTAAGCAACAGCAACACACTTTGTTCGGCTCTGACAAACCCCACGTTTCTCTAACGTTATCAGAATTTGATCCGTCCACCATTCAAGTTCGCGGAGCGCTAAACAGGAAGCAAACATGAAACGAACAGACGACAATATTTCAATGTTTTCCGAAGTTTTCCCCTTCTACCACTACAGAAGAAGAGCCAGGTCAGGCGGCTGTCCTAAAGGTGACAGAGAACGAGCCTGGCGCTACCGCAAAGTTACCCGGTAAGTGAAATTAGCATGGTTATCATTAACGTAACTGTAGCAGGGGATAGTTGGTTAGAACTAGCTAACTTGATCAACGTTAGTGTGTTGGATCAATGGAAGAGAAAGGGAGCGAGATAGTGTGTGTGTGTGTGTGTGTGTGTGTGTGTGTGTGTGTGTGTGTGTGTGTGTGTGTGTGTGTGTGTGTGTGTGTGTGTGTGTGTGTGTGTGTGTGTGTGTGTGTGTGTGTGTGTGTGTGTGTGTGTGTGTGTGTGTGTGTGTGTGTGTGTGTGTGTGTGTGTGTGTGTGTGCGCAGTCATAAACAGAACACAATGTTTATATTATCTCCTTGTTTCGGATGATGACACAGATGAGAGCTCCTGGCCAGCCTTTTGGACTGAAAGTCAGGCAAGGGAATTTAAGAACAGGCATCCTTGGTTGGAGTGGAGGGACAGAAAGTTAGGTAAATGTCAGCACACATGCAAAGGAAAGCTGATCTAAACAACAGAAATTCATAAAGTCAATGACTATGCAAATGAGAGTTAATTCATGGTCATGTTAAAAGTGCATTTAAAACATTTTCACCATTAAATTACTATATGTTAGTTATCAGTAATAAGTAATCCCTAATAATTAGCTATTGAAAAAGTGGAACATTTTTCTCCTTTTATCTGCTTTTCATGCATTTGTTAGCCATGATGTAAATATTGTAAGCAGTTTATTAAATACTTTTGAGTAAATCTTGGCTCTTTTCTGCAGATGTTATTGGTAAAAAGTTGTATTATGCTAATTAGTCATGGTTTTGTTTATTTCCAGGTTGTGCTTTTTGCAGCGCTACAAAATCAACCGTGCACTTTAAGATCCAGTCCTCAGATTCAAGCAGATCAACATCTCTGGCCTCTTTGAGAAACAAGATTAGACGACATGAGACGTCCAGAGCACACAAAATAGCCCAGGAGCTCACGGAGAAGGGTGGACAGGATTTAGTTGGAAATTTGGTTAGAGCTGTGTCAGAGACTGTGTTTGCAGAGACAGATTCTGTATTCAGAACAGCATACTATCTTGCGAAGATGAACCGACCTTTTACTGACCATGATAGTCTCATTGAGCTTCAGGAAAAAAATGGTGCCAACATGGGCACTAGTCTGCACTCAAGGTACAGTTCCACAAAAATTGTAGAACACATAGCAAAAGAGATGCAGAAAAAAATAGTTCACAGTATTGTGACGTCTTCAAGCAAGTTGTCTGTTCTCATTGACGAGGCTACATCTATCAGCCACAAATCTGCAATGATTGTCAACTTGAAAGCCTCAGTGGATGGAGCTACTCCTGAATTTTTGTTCCTGGAGCTGGTTGAGCTGGAGAGCCAAAGGGCAAAGGATATAGAAGAAGCTGCTGAACTGTTTGGACACTGCAGGCTTCACTGAAGAGTGGCTTCAAAAGAACTGGGTCTCATTTGTTTCTGATGGAGCCAGTGTCATGTTAGGCAAGAACTCTGGTGTGGCAACCAGGCTGACAGCAAGGTACCCTAACCTCTTCACATGGCACTGCATGAACCACCGTTTGGAACTGGCTGTATCTGATGCTGTGGATGAGGTTCAGGCAGTCAACCACTTCAAAGTGTTCCTAGAGAAGATCCACAATCTCTACAGTCAGTCCAATAAAAATTCACGAGAGCTTCTGGAAGCAGCACAAGAAGTGGGCTCGCAAGTCCTGAAAATTGGCAGAGTTTTAAGTACGCGATGGGTGGCCAGCAGTTTCCGTTCTGTAAAGGCTGTGTGGACATCATATGAAGCACTCAATAGACACTTTGAAAATGCTGCAGGCGACCAAACAAGAAGCAGCAAAGAGAGACAAACTTATAGAGGCCTGGCACGTCGAATGCAAAGCAAGGAATTCCTGTGTGACCTCGGACTCATGTTTGATGCACTGTCTGAACTTGCAAACCTGTCTCAGCAACTCCAGGCCCATTCTGTCACACTCTTGAGAGCAGACCATCTTCTAAAGCGCACCATCAGAGTGCTGGCATCATTCAAAGATACCCAAGGAGAGAAATTAGAGGAGGCACTGACTGCACAAGCTTTGGGACATTTAGGATCTGTTCCCTTGGAGTCAAATGCAAAGCTCACACCAATCAATGCAAAACAACTCCTACAAAGTCTGATCAACAACTTGGAGAAGCGCCTCTCATTTGATGGTGAAATGCTTCATGATCTCAGTGTTCTGGATACAGGCAACTGCCCATCAACCCCTGGCATACGGCATGGTGAGGCACAAGTGAAACGACTCTGCAGGCGGTTCAATCTTGGTGAAGAGCAAGCAGTTAATGGTATGAGAGATTTCCTTGAGCACCCAGACAGTGAGCCTGAAAGCTTAAAGCCACTCATACAATGCATGAAGACCATCCCTTGCAGCACTGCTGAGTGTGAAAGGGGCTTCAGTCTCATGAACAATATATGCACAGACAAGAGATCGACACTGTTGTTGTCAAATGTAAGTAATTTGATGATGATCAGCATCAATGGGCCCCCTGTAACACTTTTTGAGCCAAGGAAGTACGTCACAACATGGCTGAGAAGCCATCGCTCTGCCACGCAAGCAAGGAGGCAATGCACACCTCAGATGCCTGAGTACAAACATATCTGGAAAGCTCTGTAGACTACCAGACTATGTCTAGAAGTGTTCCATCCTTTTTTCAGGGCTTGTGGACTAACACAGTGAACCCAGTATGGACATGTTGAGTGCTTTTTCAACCCTCATTTATTGAGGTGAAGCTTATTTGTTAATTTGTTTCTTGTTTGAAGCTAATTTGTCTTGTAGCACTTCAAGGATGTTTGCTTGTTCATTTAAGCTGATACAGTACATAGTTTGACAATGATTTATGGAAGATAATAGGGCTGAAGAAGTTTGAATAAATATCTAATGCATTGAAAAATATGTTTAAAATGATTATTGTGTGATATTTGTGCAGATCTATGCGAAACAAAGATGTTTTTTTAAGTGTAGATGATGATGATGTTTGGGTCAGGACATCTGTAGCATGACCATATTTATTGTGTATTACTTAAAAATTGCAGTAGGCCATATTGAGATTTTGATAAAAATTTCGATTAATTGCTCAACCCTAGAAGATAAGTGGGCTTTTTCCATCATTGTTCATTCTTTTATTTTTTTATTGTTAATGTCACTGGCAGTTAAAAGTCACATAAAAATGCTTATAATACATTGACATGTTGATAACACATAACCAGTCTCAAGACTAGTCTATGCATTAGTGAGTGTGATGGTTCATGAGGTGTTGCTTCGAGACAGGTGTCGCTCCGCGATGCGTCGCTCTAGGATGGATGAGTACAATTATTACAGTATACCCACTACAAAAAAGTAGACTACACCACTGCTTGTATCCATAATGGGCAGCATTAATATATACCCACATGACAGTTCATTGTTACTTTGTAATTCTACTCCACTACAATTCAGAGGTTAACCTGGTATTTTTACTCCACTACATTAATTTTAGTTACTTTGCAGATTCTGATTAATGATGTGAAATATAAACAACCCTTAAATCAGGCTTTAGTTACACCTGAGTAAAATTCAGGGAAGGTGATTGTCAAGTGCCAACAATCAGGAGAGATATTTGATAGTTGGTGCTTGAGAAGACTAAACATTTATCTGCAATTGACATGAATGGAAACGAGTAATAAAATATATTCATTACTCTTTATTCTCTACTAATAGTTAATTAAAGACTGTGTATAATGGCTATTTTGCCCATCCCTATCAATATTTCAAATTTTTCTAAGGTTTATTGACATATCATATACACAACTATGGTGTAGTTATGCAATGAATGAAAAACTTGGGTCGCAGGTTCCTCAACAGTGCATTACAAGACATCTATCAATATGTGTGTATACCTCCACCATCAAACGGTCATATTCTGCACATTTCTTATACTATCTACATACATAAGAGTATAATTCATTTGTATAATATCAGTTAAAATAAGTGCTTCAACATAGTTAACATTGCAGGAAAGCAATATATTAGACGTTAATATTTAAAAGAAGACCTTAATCTAAAGTATTATTTAATGTTTAAATAAAGGTTAATTAGTTTGTCTGTTTTGCACATCCTCCTATTAATATCTTTGTACATCCGGCACTAAACTGTTTTATTGTAGAGATCACTTATAGTATCTTCTTGATTTTTTATATTCTATATTTCTATCATTGACCTTCTACTTTCCCCCTATGAAATTATGTACTCTTAATATGTTTTTCATCAAATATAACACATAAAAACAATAATTCAATAACGTGCTTTAACCACTAGGCGGTGCACACAAGGTACACACAGCCATAATAATTTTATTAATAGTGTGGACACTTATGTATGTATAACATCTGAAGATGTTCATGTTTTCACATCATTTTTACAGCATATTGCTATATTATTTCAGACTCAGTATTTACATTCTTATATTAAAAGAAAATCAGTAATATCTTCAAAAACTACAAGTCCTTTTATATCAGCTGTGCACCGTTATGGTGTAAATATAACCTATCTACCAATTAGATCAAATGTAAAAGTCAGCCGAATTAATGTTGATACTGCAAGGAGACGTATTGTGTGAAGAGAAATGGAAGATGTTGTTTAATTGCTGATAGATTTATGATCCACGTCACATATTCAGTTTCGGCGGCATTTCTTCCAGTTTGTCCAGAAGTCTTCTAATCAGGGCTCTATAAATAAAGAACTACGGCAGATGTGTAATATGTAATGCAGCCGAACCGTGTATTACAATGCCGTTATGTGATGACTTCCAAAGAGAAAAGCAAGCACACTCAGAATAAAGTATTATTTTCTTTTAAAAGAAAATGTTTTTCGGATTTCATATCGCATAAACACCATATCCCAGCGTGCATTGTGGCTAAAACATCCAATCAACGATCTTAAACCATAGCTGAGGATCTTGGGTAAACAGTTCAGTGGCTGTGAATCGCAATGATTCTCGAAATGTCCCTTATAGGCCTACGTCTGTCTCTGGTTATTTTTATTTTGAAATTCAGTTCCTGACGGACGCCAAAAAAGCCAGAGATTATGGAATTAAACGAATAAATAAAAACAAGGATAATTGTGTTTTATTGTTGAGCAAATAACAGTGTGTTATTTAGAAAGAATAACAAATTAGAAGGAAAAAAAGATTTAAAATAATACAGATTTCAGTATTTTGAGGCTCTGAGCCCATTTCTTTTCCTCACGGACGGCAAAAAAAGTAGGACATTATACGATTTAAAATAAAAACAATAATCGTGGCTTGATAATGAGTAAGAACCATTATATATACAGTATATGGCAGTGGTGGGCCGTCAGGGCCAGCAAGGCCTTCTCTGCTGGCTTAAACATCATCAGAATATAAATTTAATTTTTATATATTTTTTCAACACATATGTATTAAATTATTCCCCATAGTCTATTCTCTTAATTTCATAGTTTTCCTCTTGATTGCGCTGCTTCCAGCCTCAGAACGAGATTTGGAGGGCTGGCCTTTATGTTAAAGCTTTAATCCAATCATATTTCAGCCATAATGTGTTGCCAGGTCAAAGTAATCTGCCCTTAGGCCTTCAGAATCAACAGTGCGGGTGCCTGTGCCTTAAAGTGAACGGAAACAAAACTCAGGCGTTAACCAATCAGATTTCGAGTTGGCGTCAACGGGCCAGCTAGCAGGCGTACGATAACGTTAGAACGTGCACGTCTTTTGATTGGATAAGCACTATTGAGAGGCAGAGCTAACAGAGAGAGCTAGAGCTAGCAAACTGATATTGTTAATAAAGATTAGCTAGAGCTAATAAACGAGCTAATTTGTGTAGATTAGTTTTGTTTTTTTTTTTTTTGCAACCCACAATGGCTGAAGGAGGAGAAGAGATCGATTTGGTCACAGATATTAGTTGTACAGTTGTTTTGGTGAGTAAACGAATTAATATGTACGTAATTAAAATTACAAATATATAAAAAATAAATGTTTGATGCTTCTGCAAGAGATGTAGAGATGTAGTTAAAGCTGGTAGTTTAACATTCTTAATTTTAAATGCGGATTTATTGATTATAAATGCTTCGGAAATATTAATATAACTCTGTTGTACTTGACTATGTTAAGGTGATGCAACGCCCGGTTATAGTGCGTTTCTGTCTAAATATATAGTTTCTAGAGCCATGGCGTCATAATGATGGCATTAAGAGGTGGAATAATTCAGGTGGGACTATGTAGGACATCATTGAAGGCCTAGGTGTGAAATGCATGGCCCGCCACTAGTATATGGTAAGAACATGTTTTTATGAACCACACAGCTTCCGGTCTTCCAAGACCCGACCGGACAAAAAGATGTGGTGCAGGCACGAAACACACTACCAATAGAAATACATTGCTTTTAAAATCGTTCTGT
The DNA here is from genome assembly GCA_031216635.1 of Dissostichus eleginoides. Taxonomy (NCBI): domain Eukaryota; kingdom Metazoa; phylum Chordata; class Actinopteri; order Perciformes; family Nototheniidae; genus Dissostichus; species Dissostichus eleginoides. Next base: position 25,404 of record JASDAP010000019.1, on the reverse strand, counting down.
GTGACACGAAAAAAAAAGGGGAAACTCGTGTTGGTGAACACGAATCAATAGATTAATAACACAGATTTTATGTATTTGTGATCATACTGTGTGACCTGCTTGTATGTACTTACACAATTGGTGTACTGTTCTCTCTATGTGTTGTACTGTCTCAGTGTGAACATAGATTAAACAGCCAGCCAAACTCTTGTGAGAGCCAGGGAATGAGCAGCCATGCTCCTTTATTGACTTATTTGCAGTCCACTGACATTCAAACGAAGTGAAACTATAATAAAAGAAGATACAAGGCACTTAATTATCTCATACATGCAAGTATAACACACAGATTAACACATAGGACCACAAGGTAAATATAGCTAATGCTAGATGTGCTATAAAATAAGCATGTGTACAGGCTAGTATGGCTAACGCTAGCATGCTAACGCTAGCGCGAATGCTAACGCAAATGCTAGCATATTAAGACCAAAACTTATGTCCAACAACTTCCTTACTTGCAATAAATATGCACTACTTAGAAGGTTATTGAGGAAAAACTCTCAACTAATGGCTTATTACTTGTAGAATATGGTCATGTAGAATAAGGCATTAATAAGTGTTTTATAATGACTAATAAAGAGCCAATATACTGCTAATATGCATGTTAATTAACAACTAGTTGATGGTGAGTTTGTGTACCTTAATATAAAGTGTTAGCAAGATTCTATATTTTATAGCAGGTGGTTGACTATCATGATTGAATGTAGCCTTTCTGCCATCCAAAACTAGCTAAATCAAACAATAAATAACTTATTTGTGTTTGCACTAAAGCCCTACAAAGCTATTAAACATTTTGATGCAAGACTCGGTTGCAACAATCAACTTTATTTACAAATTATGTGTAGGCCTACACATAGAAATATTGCTTTTTCATTGCTCTCATTATAATAATACAGAAATAGATATAACTGATATAATTTGTTTATATAACTGAATAAATACAAATTCTATCTACAAATTCTAAGTGTTACAATACAATACAACTTTGAGTGTTTACATTAGTTCTTAACATTACAACTTATAACAAGGATTTACAGATTGAATGGATATACATGATTATGTACAGTATGAATACAATAAATGTCTATATATTATATACAGTATGCAGGATTTATATTGACAGGCATTATGATTTGTGTATTTAAAAAACAAACATGTGCATTTAACCTTAAAAATGTAATCTATAATCAAATTAAGTGGTATTTTGTTTTTAAGAGGCTATTCACTAGTGATGGCAAAATGAAGCTTTGAATGAAGCATCGAACCACTTGGACAATTGTGTCGGAAATAGGTTCATTTCTCGAAGCTTTAGTTACAGCGACCTCTCCTGGCGAAGTGCAAGGCTGCAGTGGGTTTAACGTATCTTTGCCTTGAAAAATATTCGATGCACACACACACTAAGACTGAATATCATGTTCTATTTGCAATTAAAGATTGATAATTGTGTGTATTGGGTTATTGAGAAGAGACTAGAGAGTGCTGGACATTTTTTTGGGCGGAGACGGCCTTTTATCAGTTATTAAAGTATTAAAGTTGAAAAGCAATGATTAAAAGTTCATCCGTTCCAAGCTTTGAACCAGCTGCGCGGAGGACATCGCAGCATTCAGGCCGCCGGCTCTATCCACTGGGCTATCTATTCCTTAAACAATTAAACTGTTTTTATATTACTCATATTTGTCTTTTTGTTCACAACTTCACATTTTGAAGTGTTTCCCGAGCCAGAACGACCTATCTTTCTTCCTGGCTTGCTCTATAATGATCCAATTCAAATGCAATACCAACAACAGCTCAACAGCAACAACGCAAACTACGACAACAACCCACACATTGCGCATTGTTTAGAGCGGTTATAAAGTGTTGAAGCGCTCAAATTGGAAACTGTTTCAACCTGTCACCTGTCAGAATAGAGACGAGGCAGTGCATTGAATCACCTGATTGGACCGCGAACCAGTCAAGTGATTCATTCAGGAAATGAAGCAGTTGCTGGTTCGGACGTCACATGTCACGTGATTTGAAGCAGTTGCTGCTTCTGACGTCATATGTCACGTGATTTGAAGCAAGCTTCGAATCACTGCTTCTATGGAAAAGGAAGTCCAGGGTTGAAGCTCCGTTCGAAGCTTCAGTGTCAAACTGCCATCACTACTATTCACAATGTTTGAAGATGTGTGAGTGTTCTTCTGAGCCTTTTTGATGACTGATTATGATCAGGGGTGCAAACTCATCATGGATAAAAAAGGTGACAAGGTTCAAACCCCCTAGGGGGGTCCGGGGGTCAGCTCCCCCTGAAGATTTTTTTGAATTATCAGCTTTAAAATGTGGATTTACAGGCAATTTTAGCAATCAGAACAACAAAACAAGCAGTGGTAATATTAAGAAAAACACAGAATTTCCATTTGTAATATAACAATGCATTTATTTTGTAGAGCCGTACCACTATCTAACACAATTTGCAACTATAGAGTTGAGTCATATCACAGGTGCTAACTTTTTTAGCGCCACAAACAGAAAGGGAAATTCTTCTTTCTGCCAAGAATTCACTTTTTCATTTAAGAAAGGGGAGCATTTTAAACCTCTGCACTGAAACACAACAATATTAGGAGTGAGAAGACAAAGTGGTCTTGCAATGAGTGTGTCAGGAGGAATAATTCAATGTGTTGCAGAAAATATCATTGGACGGTGTAAACTCAGTTAGCGGTAGCCTTTTTTCAACACTATAATTGTCTAATTTAGCCAATTTTACAGAGAATATCAGCAGCACACTTTACTGCTTGTGCTCTACTTTGAAAGAGTGCCATGTCCTCTCTGAGAGGAATCAGCATTAACGTGACTGCACAGTCATACTTGTTGAATCGTTGCTTCATGAAATAATAGAAAAACAGGCCTTGCACATGTTGGATTGGGACTGAAATGTGACCGATGCTACTGTGCCCTTCACAGCTTGCAGCAACACAATAATAATTTCCCTCTGTCTGGGTCAAAATGTCTCGGTAACATTCACTTCCTCACACGTAGTTCTCATTTCAAGGGTAAAGACAGTTTTACTATTCTGTAAAGGTAAAAGTAAAGAGAAAGGCAGAAGACAGTGACTCTGACACTTCTTGCGGCACACCTTCCTTTTTCATCGAGATGATTTCTAAAGGGAAAATAGAAACAATTTGTTAGCAGCAGTTCCCTGTTGATATTATATTATGTTATTTGAAGATGGAACATTTATTTTTTAATTAAAAAAGAACAAAAGAAAATATTTTACTTTACCTATGGCGCAAAAATATCTTATATTATGTACATATATAATATATACATTTTTGATATATTATATGATGTTATTTCAAGATGGATTTTTTTTTTTTTAATTAAAAAAGAACGAAAGAAAATATGTTCACATCTGGTAGCTACAGGTGTAGTCAATAAGCCCTTGGCTAACAATAGCTTCGCTAGCTCCGTTGGTAAGCTAAAAAACACATCAGCAGCTTGTATATTTTTATTTAAAAAAGATAAATAAAAATATACAATAGTTCCAGCCCTATTCTATTGATAGCAGTTTGTGGTCCACGACAACCAGACACACAGGAAGTGTCAGCGAAGCGAAGAGGAGGTCGTCAGGCGTCCACAGTGGGCAGCTGCTCTTTAACTCATAATAACTGAAATAACAGATAGCTTACCTTTAGAGCGTGTTCCACGTTCTGCGACAGGAATGTAGGCTCGTAGGTAGCTTCCTGTAGCTAGGTTATACGGCTATCGACTCCGGCGCAGTGAAGTCCGAGAAGCGTAGTTCCTAGAAAGCCGACAGGAAGACTCGCGCGCACAGCTCAGCTCGCGCGCTAGCTGTCATGATGGATTGAGATGACAGCTCCCGGGAGGAGTGTCATCTGCGCCCGGGAGCTGTCATTAATCTCAATCCATCTCAAGACCCAAACTCGCAGTCGCAGATGACCCCCCCCCCAAATATTTTTATTGCAGATCTACACGAACCACACAAACGACCTATTTTGGTTTCAAAACGGCGAATTTCGCCGAAAGGTGACAAGTTTGCAGCCCTGTATGATGGTTACGGTTGGATGCCCATTTTAGATCCTGGGAAATAGTTGATCTCAGAAAGCTGTTTGGTTCCATAGCAGTAACTTGGCTGTTTAGATCCTGAGTGCAGGAAGGGGTGGTTACACAGGGAGGGCCGGGAGGGTTGAAGGAGCATATTCATAATCGTCCAGTTCAAGGGGTCAGTTTCTAATCCATGTCAGAATCAGAGTCACTGTCATAGTCATCAGCTGAAGCCCTGTGCAAGAAATTCACGTTTTCTGCTCCAGTCTCGCTTGCAACTTCCTCTCTGTGATGTTCTGCCGCTTTCTGAGGATGGTGCTCTGCAGACCTCTCAACCCCTCTTCACTTAGGACCCAAGGCAAATCTTAAAAGTAAAACACAATAAGATAAAGCCAGTGTTGGAATAACATCATTGTAATAATGTTTTTCTGTTTATGACATTTATAATTTAAATACATACTTTGCATTGTCTCACTGGAAAGCAGGCAGGACAGCTCTTTCAGGCCATCACCACGGGTCTGAAGAGCTCTCCAATGGTGGTCCATCTCAATGAGAACAATCTTCTTCTCCTCTTGAAGCCTCCTTATTGCATTGAGAATGTCAAATGCCCTTCTCTTGGTCTTTAGATCGACAGAGTCTGGATTGCATTCATGGAAGAGACACAATTATGTAAAAAGTATGTCAGACTTATACAGACTTATATACAGACTTGTGTACATACCACTGTGTGGTAGCTGCCATGGCCAAGCGTTCTCCTCCTCCGACAGAATGTTCTCCAAGCAAAGAGTTTCTGTACTTGGAACCATTCTGTTGTAACTCTCTACAACCGAGGTTAGGATCTCCTTCTCCTTCCTGATCTTGCACCGGATCCTGGCACGAGCTTTGTTGCCGTCTGTATCTTTATAAAGCCGCTGAGAGCGTCTCTTTATACTTGCAACCAGGACCTCAATTCTGCTGGCCAAGGCATCAGCATCATTGGTAGTGGTTTTTGTTGTTGTTGCTGCTTAAAAATAAGTATGTGGTTTAATACATCATATTAAAACACTTATTAAATAGCTTCACTTCAACATAACCAGTCTAGACATATAGCTTGATTACAATTTGAACTACAGTAAGATATAGCCTAATTGGGATAAAGTAATATTGTACTATTCTTATTTAATTTGTAGTTACATTTGAACAGCATTTCAAACGATAAATTAAATTATGTGAATAGCGAAGCTGTACGTTTAATTTCTTTATAAATATCAGTTAGATGGCAATCTGCATTAAAATTAAAATAAAAAACAGTAATACTACAATAATCATCCACTTGTATTGATCCTTTTGAGCTGGAAAGACTTGATCACTTTAAGAAATTTCCGCTGAACCAGCAATCATTTCCTCACCTTCTGCCCACTCCTTTACATCATTAACCCAGTCTTGCAGTTGGCTCTCAGTCGCTGCCAATTGGGCTTTCATGGTCTCCAGAGCCTGCATCTGGCTTTGCAGAGCTATGGTGGCCTACAATGTCAAACAACCAGAGATAACAAGAAACAAAGGTTCAGGCCACAGCTTTGAGTAATGCTAACACAGAACACTAAGTATCTTAAAAGATATTTTTAATGTCATCACCTTCTGATATCGATGGGACAGTGAGGTGGCCAAATTGTTGATTTTCTGCTGGTTCCAGCGCATGGCCAGTAGAGTCAGCATGTCTGTGCGTCCTGAAAAGACAGAAAATATGATGTTACTACACCCCTAACTCATTTACCTGTGATCGAACTAGTTGAGTATTTGGTCATCTCACCTGCTATGGACATGTGTTTTGTTGTTACTGCAATCTTTGAGAGGAAGGCATTGCCCTGTTCAACTTCCCCCCCAAGTGTTAAGCCAGCCCCTTCCTGATACGCCCCACTCCATTTCACCTGGTAAATAAATAAAGTAAAACATAAACAAAAAAAGCTGAAAAAAAGAGATTATTTCACATGATGCTTCCTCACCTCGCATTTGAAATCATGGGCTTTGGCATGAAATGCGGAGAGGAAGGGCCTCATCTGGAGAAGGTGCTGGAGCTCTGGGCAGCTCTTTGTAACTTTTTGAAGGTAGGGCCAATATTTACATGTGACATCCATACAAAAAAAAGTGATATTCCTGCTGGCCAGCTTTTCTTGCAAGTACAAGGGATAGGCAAAGATTTCTCCCCTGTGCATATTCAGTGCACAGAGCAGCACTCCATGGTGACACCGCGAGCTCCAGGCCCTCCTCGTCTAACTTGCTGGTGGATCTTTTGGAGGTCTCTCTGGCTGCTGACCACTCCCCTCCACAAACACCTCTTCCAGAAACCTAACATATGGATGATGGTTGATGAAATTGATCCAAAGACTAACCTATACCAACTCTTCAGTAGAAGTTTATAGTGTATATAGTTAGTTATTTTTGGTCGTGCTGTGAATGTAGTCCACAAATCTTGCTACATCTTCTCCTTGGATATGAAGACCCCTTCAAAGATGGCCTGTTCCTCAGATCTAAATACAAAAAGGTTAGAGTATCTTAGAGTGTAGTTTACTTGTTAATAAAAACAATGAAAATATACAAATGTTTTGTACCTAGCTGAATTCTTGAACCGGTAATGCTTGCGGTTTCCATCCACTGAAACAGCAAGCATATCCGGGCTGCAGGCAGGACAGATGAAGCGCTCCTCCTTAACGATGTTGTCCACCTCAAACCGCACAGCTTCCCACTCAAAAAAACGTTTATGAAAGCTGTCTGCTGAGATCTTTCCAGCCTATTTCAAAACAAATAAGTCAGCAGCGAATAATCATTACCAGTAGCACACAGCTTTTAAATCCACAAAACAAACGGATGAACGATACTGTGGGATAAATCATTTTAATACTCACACGGCCAAAGCGCAAAGTTCTCTGATCAAGCATTCTTAAAAATGCTTGGCAGGACAGTCCTGGCGCTGCCATCTTAATTTCTTCAAATGAATGAAAGACATCCGTGTCATAAATTGTGGCAAATTGCAGTGTAGCAGGCCAGTATCCACTCCGGATGAGATTGTCCACTCCAGCAGCCCAAGTGGCATGACATGCGTCACAACTTAAAGGGGACCTATCATGCTATATTTAAATAATATATAAGGTATATATATATATATAAGGTATATTAATACGTTTTAATTTTCAAAATACGAAACAGATCATGCATTTTAGCCATGCCTCATTTTGCCTCACTCCAGCTCTGTCTTTGCAAGGTCTGATTCAGCTGACCACGCCCCCATGCGGAAGAGGGGGGTGTGACACGGCCCCGGCACAAGCGTCATGTTATCATGCTTGCTGTGATTACGAGTGGAGAGTCAACATGTTTTCTCAGAGCAATGCATGTGTTCAAGCATATTACCAATTTGATCCAGAATCTGACCCTGAAGAAGCGGAGGTTTTGGTGGAGGTGCAAACATCTCGGTTGCAGCAGGACGTTTCTGAATGGTTAGTTGACAAGCTGTTGTCCCTATTTATTTTACGCTAACTCTTTGTTACGATGCTTGCTACTTATTCCGTTTTGGCTAATTAGCAAGAATGTTATGTGTACAGTTTGTAACAGAGTTTGTAACGCAAAAACAGCGGTACATATATATATATTTATATAGGGAGACATTCATCTTTTCAGCATATATACAATGGCCTCATTGCGTTTATTAATAGTTTACCTATTAACCTTTTCTTCCAACATCGTGCAACAACTGTTACCGTTGGAAAGTTCAATAACTTAGGGTCATAAAAAGTATAACTCCAGATGGTTAAACACCTCAGTTGTCATCAATGTGTGTAGTTTCATGTGTTTTTAAAAGCTCAGTTATTGACTTCTTTCTACAGGTGTACATGTGCAAATTGCGCTGCAATGCCGTCTGAACCAGAGAATGTGTGCTGCATGGAGATACCACAGGTAACATTTTTGATAGCTTCACTAAGTTGTCTGTTTAGAGAATACATTTTTCACATGTCATTCAATATGTTTATCACACTAGGTGTCAAGACGGATGCAGGAACTTGAGGACTCTGTGCGTTGTATGGTGGACCATCCTGGATTGGAGCCTGTCTGCCTAAATGTGTTCTCCCTGCAGAATGCATGTCATATATACAGAGCTGAATATGGGAGGCTACAGATGAGGCAAATACAGCAGTGAGTGGTTTGTTGTTTATTTTTTTGTATTACTGAATTTGTAAAACGTATGCTAATATTGTTCATGAAAATAAATACTGGTGTATATGGTTTTATGCAATCTTTCATTTCATTCTGTCATTGTACATGGCGTTACTATTATGTTATATACTACACAGCAATGGCATAACACACCCATGTGTACGACAAAAAAAGTCCACACACAACCTTATGCTTTTGAAATCAGCATATACTTTACCCATCCAAACATGAATAATCACGACACATTTGATATAAACTGTCGGAGCTTTATTCCAAATCAAAGGTTCTTTGAACCCATAAAAAAAAGGTAAATGTACTTGTATTTACATAAATGACATAATTATTACAGGCGTCACAGGTATCTAGCCTACAGAAGCTTTGTGAGCTGGTGCTGGGGCTTCCTTGGACGCTCGATCCGAGTAGTAATTCCGGCCTGCGTTGTCGTCAGGATTCGCAGGGAGTTTCCTGATCCTCAAAACACGTATGTTGGGTTCAGACAGCTGTCAAATTGAACCGTGAGGCATAACCGGCGATGACCTCCTCCCTGTCAGGTCGCTCATATTGGGTACACAGGTCCTCTGGGATGGGAATCTTCAGAAGCTCCTGTGTGAATGGGGCAGGGTCCACAAAGACTTGCTCGAAGATGAGGTCCATCAAGTTGGCCACGTAGCCTGTGCAATGTTAAAAAAAGCAAAAGAATATTGGTTTAGATTTGTATATGCATGTAAATAGTTGGATAATAAATATGTTAAACACTTACAGAATGTGGGGTCAGTCTTTATTGGTTTTGCTCTGCATTCTCCCTTCCTGACCTTTGGGAACTGCAGTTTATATAGAGGGTTTCCAGTGGATGTAGTGGCTTGTGCACGATCAGCATTTTCATTGTAGTGCAGGGCTGCCAGGTACAGTCTTTAATTTCCGTAATGAGAAAAAGAAATGTAAATAATAGCAAAGGATGTACAAATTGTCACTAATTATAAGTAACTATGGTTTATTTTACCTGCACAACATTCCAAGAAATGGAAACACCACATTCTTTGGAGCAAAGCGCAGGATGACGGCGTGGAATGACTCCAAAGATGAAGTCTGGTGGTGGGGGCTGAGTTTGGCCACGGCTTTCAAAATCCTCTTGTTTGAGAGAATTTTCTCCAGCTTGCAAAAGGCTGGCGTTCCTAAGAATTTGAAAATCAAAGTCATATTTGAAATTGTCATGCTTTATAGATTGTGTCTGACAACATCCTGTATTTAATAGTTGTCCCATACAAATATTTATAGAGGAGTAATGTAATGTATGTATCATGGTTTATGAACAACATACCTGCTGCCATCCATTTCCTTTTATCTGTGGTTGTGCGCAGTGGATGAAGGCACTTAGGGAACAGGGGGTCTTCATGAGAGTGGACATCCAGCACGTGGTTCAGGATGGAAGTCCATTTGGCCACTCTCTCAGGCCCGGTGGTGGAGGTTGCTGCAGTCCAGTATATGTGGTTTCTTATACTCTTCATCCACTTTCGAAGTTTTTCGCAGTCCTTCATTTTTGCAATCTTATCCAGTTGCTTAGAAATCCCTAATAAATACATTTAACATGTAGTTAATATACATACAAGTTGACTGAAAATATTATTCTACTGATGTGATTGTAGGAAGCCGGGTTTGTGTCTAAATACATTGGTTAATTTATTTACAATAGATTTATTTACATAGAAATTTATATAAATAAAAATACCTTTCTCTATGTGCCACACATCAAAGAATTGGGTGATGCTGCTTTCCCTTAGGAATTTCTGCACGGACAGATGTCTGTCCGTGACAATACAGTCCAGAGTCACACCACGTTCCTTTAACAACTCCAGACTCCTTTTAAGGCCCTCTAACTCCATGTGGTAGCTTCCACCAACCTCATTGCTCTGTCATGACACATACAAATAACCATTGATACACACATTTTAAAGATTAATATAATGTGCAAACAGTGTTAAAAAAAAAACATTGATATTTCATTTCACCCCACTTACCTGAACCAACTGGAGGTCAACGACTTTGTTGTTCTCGAGGTCCATCATAGTGTAGCTGCCGAACTTTGCCGAGTGGCCTGCGAAAAGATGTGTTACAGTATTTACTTTTCTCTGCGGATGGTGAATTTGTATTTTTGATTGTAGTGTTTTAGCATATGTTTTTCAAACCCCTTTCTGAAATGTAACATGCGAATTGTATAAAAATACATATACGACATACCTGGAGAGTCAGCCCTCATATCACCACCAACTATCACTTTCTCCTCTTCATGGAGCTTCTGTAGCATGCCTTCCTGTGATTTTTTCCAGTAAGATACAATCGCTGGCTCAATGTACATCCTGGCATGCCTTCGGAAGGTGTTGTATTTGAATATCTGCATATTCATTGCTTTGAAGACCTAATGGTTGAAAGAAAACAGCAAGAATACATTTTAATCTCAAAGATCACCTGTACAGTCAAAAAATGAGATGGCATATTCAACCAATAACAACACATATAGCGGTTGATACAAAGACTAATTGAAATAATATGTTTCTTCTGTTAGAATGGGAACTGGAGGTCGCTGGCCAACGGAACTCACACACTTTAGCAATGTGACAAACCAACAAGAGGGGGATATGAAAGATGACAGGCTACAAACAGTCACGCCGTTGAGGAGTCGTTGAGGGGACCCTGGAAAGTGCAAATGAGCTGCCCTTTTTTTAAACAGGGAAAGAGCTGAACATGTCGGCAGGGGTGCTTACTCTAGAGTGCACCCTTCACAACTCTTCTCTTTCTCCACACCCCCTCCCAAAAGAGCTTTACATATTAGCATGGGTCGTTACCTAACAGTGCCACATTCCCACCTTTTCTCACTCTTGTTATTGTTACCTTGTCCTATTTTATTCAACAACAACATTTGCATTTTCAACCATTAGCAAAACAATTGTCTGCAGTTAATTTACCTTAGAAAGTTTGTAGAAAGATGCTCCGGTGACATATGTTGCAACTGATAGCTGCAGGTTTCCAACTGGTGTACTCCCAAGAATAGGCTGGCTATTCCAGTTTCTTGTAAACTGACAATGGGGGCACAGCTGATGCACTGATATGAATGTACCAATCCTTCTGGTTTGTACATCACACACACGCTTGCACACAGGACATGCTTCAAAAAGCTCCATGAGGCAGGTCTCATATACTATGTATGTGTTGGTCTTATGGGTGGGTTTTTGTTCTTGACCACTAAAACCAAAAAAAGAGAAGTTATGAGCCATCACACAGATTGTTGCTTTAGAGATCTTTGGTGTTTCCCTATTATCAATGTTGGAATGATATACAGCAAAAAATACAATACATAGACAAACACACACATAGGGTTATTTCAGTAACTTACAACATGTCTGTTGTTTCTGTAGCATTTGTTATGGATTCTGCTGGATCATAAGTTGCATCCAGGCCTTCGGAAATCACAATAGAAGAGCTTCCCTCAAATGGATCTTCGTATTCCTCTTCAGGGTCTACACGGGGCCTCTTTGGCGGTCTCTTCATGGGGGTGGATGTTAAAAATGGCACTGGCGCTTCCAAAGGAACATTTAGTGTGCTGACACCAAAGCTTCTGCAGGGAATTTTAGCCTGGACAGCTGTAACATAATTGTATTTGACATTAAAACAAAAAAATAAGATAAAACAAATAGACTTTACTAAAATTACAAGCACTCAAATTCAAAGCTACAACATCAGATTGTCAAGATGTATCCAAAGAACATTTTTGAAAACGTGCTTCTAACCTGTACTTCGACGTGAACTTTGAAGAGTGCTCCAGGAGAGCTGTGTACGAACAGTACGCTGGTTCGGTGGGTCAGTCTGACATGCAGAATCCATCATCAAAGGTTTTCCGGTGTTAGTATGTGAGGTGCTGGCCTGTAAAGAAGAAAACATAGTTAGAACAAAATCATCTCAACTTAGTATTCAGGATGAGAAAATACTATTTGCATAATTATAGTCTGAAATCCCAAAAGATGGGGGCTAAAACTGCTAGCCACTAATTAGCCTGTTGCTGGAGGTAAGGCCCCGTTAACAACAAACTAACGGGGCGTTAGCTCCGTTTTACTCGTGGTGTGTCTACCCCCTGGCACACATACACACACTGTTGTATCCTAACAATCGTGCACACACACACCATTTATATTCATGTGCGCAAACAAGTAAACACACAAAAGCTTGTACATATAACGCTGCAAAAAACGGCATGTCTCATTAGCGTAGCGTAGCTTACAGATCGATGAAATCTGATCATTCTTACAGACTACAACCACAAAAGCTTGTACATATAACGCTGCAAAAAACGACACTTAGCTACAGAAGATTACGTTTGTTATTATTACTTACTCAATAGGATTTTAGAGGATAAAAAATACTAATAAATAGGAGAATAAATACTTGTGTTATCCTATAGCGTAGCTTTACAGCCTTCACACAAATCGCCATTACGGCAGTAGCCCTATGTCTGAACATGTTAGCAATTGCCTGGTAATTAAAATAAAAGCAAAGACTGCGGAGCGTACAAAATAAAATAAAATGTTACAATAACATATAAACACCTACTAACCGATTACTGTTTTGGGTTTGAGGCTACATTTATACGCGACGCTACGCTACATGCTACAAGCTAGAGATAGCTTTATCAGGAAAAACACCGCTAAATAAAAACTTACAGCTTCAACATTGGATGTGGCCTCACTGGCCTGGTCCCGGATGGTGGGTATTGATCCCGGTTTTAGCCTTAGTTTGGAGGCAAATCCTTTGTTGACTTGATCGAAGTTCGTAAACGAGTCAGTGGTAAAATGTGTCGAACACACACGCAGAAATCTGCTGGAGTCTTCTGGCACATTTCCCTGGAAAATGAACTCTAGCCACAGATTCTTTGCTTTTTCCAGAGGCGGCAGTGCATGCAGTATTTTGTCCTTATCACGATTATTGCAGCCAACAACAGCGCAATATCTATCTCTATTAGACATCCTGGCAAGAGCAGGCAAAACCACAGATGTGACTGGGGAAATGTAGCCTGCCGTTACAGGTTGGGCAGTGGCCGTGGCCGAGGCCCAACCTCTCATTCCCCTGATTGGTGGAGAGTTGTCCAATCAGGCGGAGTGCACCTACATTACGTCAAAAAGGTGCAAATAAAAAATCCACCTGTATCAAATCCGTTGCAGCCCCGTTTTTAGAGATTTGGGTATGGAGGAAAAGAGAGAGGGTTGTGTTTTCTGACACTTTGTGAGTTCCCTGGAACACCGGGGACACATATGTATGTATAAAAGACATCACAAAGTGTATTTTGCATGATAGGTCCCCTTTACTCAGGCATGCTAAGATCATGTCTTCCTAGAAAAAACAAAACACATCCCCTCTAATTTAAAATGTAGACAAAAGTCATGTGTAAATGTAAATATGTCACATACACATCTATTGAAACGAGACATCGTTTAAAAAAAAAAAAAAGTTAAGTTCTTTGCATTCTTACCATTAACTGTCACCAAAGCAACAGCCTTTCCTGGGTTGACCCTCAATGAAACTGGCGAACAACTACAGATTTCTGCAGGCATTTCCACAGGCACAAGTCGAAATAAAAAAGATTGTTCAAGTGAAATGAGATCATTTGTATCGACATAGATGTATCAAACCACTGTTACGACCCTGGGTCGTTAGGTATATTGTGTGCAGATATTTCTTCCTCCTCCTGTGTCTGTGTGGCTGTGTGGCTGCGTGTGAGTAAACAGGTGGTGCCCGGTAGCTGATTGGCTGCCCTCGACAGGCTGATTGGTCCACCTGAGGAGACGGGAGCATATTAAGCTGCAGCCGTGCAGTTCCTCGCTCTCTCTGACTCAACTTCTCCTACTCCCAACTCTGCGTGTGTTGAGAGATCTGACCTGTTGTGCCTTGTGTGTAATTCTACCGTATACCGGTCCGTTGGTATGTTTTGAAATCGTAGGAAAAGAAAAGCTACTAAACCTGTCTTTGTAGACACGCTTTATTTTTCTCGGGAGTGCAAAACCCTTTTCTTTTGGTTAATTCGTTTTCTCCTGTTTTTACGTTAGAGTAGGTAAGAAGCCTGTACGTTTATTTTTCTCATTCGTTAGGTAAGATTTTTGTGTTAAAAGGTTTGTTTGTTTTGTGGTTTTGTTACTCCTCTTTGTAAATATTTTTGGTAAATTAAATTTACCAAACGACATTCTCTGACTCGGCGTCCATGTTCTTGGGAGTGGGAAAAGTGGGGAGAGGTGCACATTTTATGCTGCGCCTAGGTTCCCCTAGATCTGGGCGTAACACCACTTAAAGAGCATGAGCCTACATTTGAGTAAATTCAATAAAGGCTCAATAGCCATGAAGTACATTGCTGCAAAAGTACTAATAATAATAATTATAATAAATTGTAATTTTATAGCGCTTTTCAAAACTCAAAGAAGCTTTTAGTACTGAAGAGATGCTGAGGAAGCTTACTGACATTGAGCTCAATGTAATACATAAATGCATAATAAAGAAATAAGAAACAAAAATGCATTGATTAAATTGTCAAATAAATGAGCTGAGTCCAAAAATATGATATATATTGTACATTCACTAACTAGGACTTACCACAACGGGAAAGGGCTTTATCCACAACAACAGTTGATGGAGGCAGTGGCTGGAAGAATCCCGCTATCATGGCATCTCTGTTGTGTAGGACATGTCTGGTGTGCATGCCTACATCACATTCAGCGCAGAAGAAGGGGCTTGGTCGACAGTCACGGCAACAAACAGCAGCTGGGTTGCTCCCACACTGTTGGCAGATGTGGTTTGCCACATTTTCTTGTTCGACTGTGTTGTTCACCAGACGGGGCTCTCTGTCTTCCACCTTTGTGAAAAGAGACTTTTTCTAGTTCCCCAATCCAAGGAAGCCATGAGAGGAGCAGTTCGGGCTGATGCTTCCTGGTCATCCTCTGAGGTATCGCTCAATGAGTGCTGGAGATCTCGTAGAAAACACTCTGTTAAAAAAGATAGAATAATACATCAATATTATTTTATAAAATATCAAAGTGTACTGAGTGGCTATGGCTTTGAGAGGTGTAACAGCTTTGCTCATTATTATTATTACAAAATGAATATATTATGATTACAAACATTACATTTACATTTCAGTATCAGATACAAATATATAAATATTCTGTTTAGGGCTTACGTAGACACAAAATACATACCAACAGTCTCTGGAGCAAAGGCAACTCATGGCTAGTGTCAGGCGCATTCAAGGGAGGATCAATTCTCCGACTAGGACCAGCTGTACCAAAAACAAATCAACAAGATTAAAATTAAATTGTCCCTGTTACCCATAACTGCACAATGCACAAGCAGTCATATATTTTCAGTTCAAGCCCAATAATCATAATGAATTGACTTTTATCGTCAGAAATTGTTATCGTTGGTTTTAGTTTGATGCTGTATCCCCTAAACATCAAGGTATACATATATTCCTTTATCTGATAAACTCACCGGTGACTAAATAATCTAGATTTCCTAAATATCTTCAATAATAAACAATACTGACCCTCATTTGACTGGTTCCTGCTTGATCTTGGCCTCGAATATATTATGTTTCCATCGATGTCTCTCTTTGTCCACCTTATGGTTGGTTCAGGTGTCTGGACTGGTGCTGCTACTTCCTCATCCTGAAGCTCACCAATCAAGTCATCAAGACTTTCAATCTCATTTTTGAGTTCTTCATTATCAAGAAAATCATCAAGGCTCTTAAATGGATCTTGGTGCTCTAAATCACTCATGGTGACAAAAACAAAAACACAGAAAGGGACAAACAACAGAAAGATGGACAGATAAGACACGTACACAGGTACACCAGACAGAGATACACAGACAGCAACAGGGATAGGACAATTTCACAACAGCAAGGACAGGGAAACGAAGGGGACGTGGCTCTTAAAAGTGCCTTTGTTTTGATAATATTACAGCTTGTGATGGATTTTGGCTTTCAGAATAACTTAGAATAATCTGTTGAGAGAAGAAAAAACAATTAGGAATTGAACACCTTACATTTTAAAGTGGCGTTATATTTGTCAAAGAATGAACAATATCAACATAGCATGATTACAAAAAGACAGTTTTGAGCTATGGTAACATAGGTAACTGGAAATACATTATTAATGGAAACCATACAATTCCCTATGACTGTAACCTGTAAGATCATATCTGACGAATAAAGGTCAGCTAATATTTAAGGGGCTTGGCATTAGTTAGAATTGTTTTATTGTTGTGTCATTCATTTAATCAACTCTAACCCCATTAAAAAGACATAACTGACACATAATAACTACATTCATAAACAATCACAAATATTATTTCATGCAATAACAGGTGTCAGTCGTTTGCCACCTCTTGAATGAAGTGAAACTTCAAAGGCAACACCTTCTGTGCTAGCTAATAGCTAGTAGCAGCTAGCTAGCATTCTGCACATTAGTAAGTTATACTTTCTTTTTTTAATGTCTTAAAATGATTTACAGGCAAAAAAGACGACTACCCTGCACTTGCAAATGTTCCAACAATGACTTATTGGTCCGACATAAGGATGTTTGTGCTGAATATTTAATGATTTTCTTTATTTCAGTCACATGTTCACAGTGCATCGCTTACCTGGTGTGGTGGAAATCGCAATGGCCTTTAAAATCGTCGCATAGATGACGTCACACGTGCGCCCAGAAAACTTTATTTACAGACGCTACGATTACATTAATTTTTTATAAAAAGCGGCCAAAAAAAGTTTCAGGAAGACTGATCATCTGTACAAAAGTTATACTACGTCATGCCATGTTAAATGGGATGGATTGAAAAATCAGACACAATTTTAGAACATTTTGTGGCTATATTACGTACATCCATGTAAATAATTCATTACCCAGCATGCATCATAACTTCACATAAGAGAAAAAAATGGCTATTATTTTTGCCTAACTCTCACCGAGGCCTATCACAGAGTATGCAAATTACAATTCTGTCTTTTTTTATAAACTATATATAAAGAGCATAATGTGTTGCAATGACATCTCGCACCATACGCTCCAGCTGAGAACGGAATGCGCTCGTTGAATTTCGATGCAGCGGGGAGCGTTCTCATGGCGTCTATTATCAACGCTATGGGAGGTCTATGAAGGTCTATGAGACGCCCTGCCCGTTGAAAACAGACGGTCAAGGGGTACCCTGTCCGTAATAGCGTGACGGGGAGGGGCCCTGAGCGACCGTCAACATGTGACGGGTTGGGAGTGAGAACGTGTTGGTTTTGAACATTTGACAGTTTTATGCTTAATTCTTTCAAAAAGTTACTGAAAGATACACTTTTTTGGATAGAAGCTGAACATAGATAATGTGTTAGTAGATTTCGTTAAGAATGTGACTCTTAATGGCACTTTGTGATTTTGACGCTATTTCAGTGAAACAATGCCGTTTTGAACATTTGACAGATTTATGCTTAATTCTCTCAAAGAGTTACTGAAAGATACACTTTTGTGGATAAAAGCTCAACACAATAGATAATTGTGTTAGTATATTTCGTTAAGAATGTGACTCTTAATGGCACTTTGTGATTTTGACGCTATTTCAGTGAAACAATGCCGTTTTCAGCGTTTGACAGATTTATGCTTAATTCTCTCCAAAAGTTACTGAAAGATACATTTTTGTGTATAAAAGATGAAACTAGAAAAGGAAGTACTTTGTGTTAGTAGACTTTTGTTAAGAACGTGACTCTTAATGGCAGTTTGTGATTTTGACGCTATTTCAGTGAAACAATGCCGTTTTCAACATTTGACAGATTTATGCTTAATTCTCTCAAAAAGTTACTGAAAGATACACTTTTGTGTTTAAAAGCTGACCACTCGAAAATGAAATACTTTGTTTTAGTAGATTTCGTTAAGAATGTGACTCTTAATGGCAGTTTGTGATTTTGAGGCTATTTCAGTGAAACAATGCCGTTTTGAACATTTGACAGATTTATGCTTAATTCTCTCAAAAAGTTACTGAAAGATACACTTTTGTAAAAGCTGACCTAGATAATTGTGTTAGTAGATTTCGTTAAGAATGTGACTCTCAATGGCAGTTTGTGATTTTGACGCTATTTCAGTGAAACAATGCAGTTTTGAACATTTGACAGATTTATGCTTATTTCTCTCAAAAAGTTACTGAAAGATACACTTTTGTGTTTAAAAGCTGACCACTCAATAATAAAGTACTTTGTTTTTGTATATTTCGTTAAGAATGTGACTCTTAATGGCAGTTTGTGATTTTGAGGCTATTTCAGTGAAACAATACCATTTTCAACATTTGACAGATTTATGCTTAATTCTCTCAAAAAGTTACTGAAAGATACACTTTTGTGTTTAAAAGCTGACCACTCGATAATGACATACTTTGTTTAGTAGATTTCGTTAAGAATGTGACTCTTAATGGCAGTTTGTGATTTTGAGGCTATTTCAGTGAAACAAGGCCGTTTTGAACATTTGACAGATTATGCTTAATTCTCTCAAAAGTTACTGAAAGATACATTTTTATGTATAAAAGATGAAACTAGATAAACTAAGTACTTTGTGTTTGGATCTTTGTTAAGAATGTGACTCTTAATGGCAGTTTGTGATTTTGAGGCTATTTCAGTGTAAACAAGGCCGTTTTGAACATTTGACAGATTATGCTTAATTCTCTCAAAAGTTACTGAAAGATACATTTTGGGGATGAAAGCTGAACACTAGATAATGAAGTACTTTGTTTTAGTAGATTTTTGTTAACAATGTGACTCTTAATGGCAGTTTGTGATTTTTAGTCTATTTCAGTGAAACAATGCCGTTTTCAACATTTGACAGATTAATGCTTAATTCTCTCAAAAAGTTACTGAAAGATACACTTTTGTGTTTATAAGATGAAAACTAGATAATGTGTTAGTACATTTTTGTTAAGAATGTGACTCTTAATGGCAGTTTGTGATTTTGAGGCTATTTCAGTGAAACAATGCCGTTTTCAACATTTGACAGATTTATGCTTAATTCTCTCCAAAAGTTACTGAAAGATACATTTTGGGGATAAAAGCTGAACACTAGATAATGAAGTACTTTGTTTTAGTAGATTTAGTTAAGAATGTGACTCTAATGGCAGTTTGTGATTTTGAGGCTATTTCAGTGAAACAATGCCATTTTCAACATTTGACAGATTTATGCTTAATTCTCTCAAAAAGTTACTGAAAGATACACTTTTGTGTTTAAAAGCTGACCACTCCATAATGAAATACGTTGTTTTAGTAGATTTCGTAAAGAATGTGACTCTTAATGGCAGTTTGTGATTTTGAGGCTATTTCAGTGAAACAATGCAGTTTTGAACATTTGACAGATTTATGCTTAATTCTCTCAAAAAGTTACTGAAAGATACACTTTTGTGTATAAAAGATGAACACTAGATAATTGTGTTAGTAGATTTCGTTAAGAATGTGACCCTTAATGGCACTTTGTGATTTTGAGGCTATTTCAGTGAAACAATGCAGTTTTGAACATTTGACAGATTTATGCTTAATTCTCTCAAAAAGTTACTGAAAGATACACTTTTGTGTATAAAAGATGAAAACTAGAAACTGAAGTACTTTGTGTTAGTAGATTTTTTTTAATAATGTGACCCTTAATGGCAGTCTGTGATTTTGATGCTATTTCAGTGAAAAAATGTCGTCTTGAACATTTGACAGATTAATGCTTATTTCTCTCAAAAAGTTACTGAAAGATACACTTTTTTTTACACATTTGACAGATTTATGCTTAATTCTCTCAGAAAGTTACTGAAAGATACACTTTTGTGTTTAAAAGCTGACCACTCGATAATGAAGTACTTTGTTTTTGTAGATTTCGTTAAGAATGTGACTCTTAATGGCAGTTTGTGATTTTGAGGCTATTTCAGTGAAACAAGGCCGTTTTGAACATTTGAAAGATTTATGCATAATTCTCTCAAAAAGTTACTGAAAGATACATTTTTGTGTATAAAAGATGAAAACTAGAAAATGAAGTACTTTGTGTTAGTAGATTTTTGTTAAGAATGTGACTCTTAATGGCAGTTTGTGATTTTGAGGCTATTTCAGTGTAACAAGGCTGTTTTGAACATTTGATAGATTTATGCTTAATTCTCTCAAAAAGTTACTGAAAGATACACTTTTGTGTTTAAAAGCTGACCACTCGATAATGAAGTACTTTGTGATTGTAGATTTCGTTAAGAATGTGACTCTTAATGGCAGTTTGTGATTTTGAGGCTATTTCAGTGAAACAAGGCCGTTTTGAACATTTGACAGATTTATGCTTAATTCTCTCAAAAAGTTACTGAAAGATACATTTTTATGTATAAAAGATGAAAACTAGAAAACTAAGTACTTTGTGTTAGTGGATCTTTGTTAAGAATGTGACTCTTAATGGCAGTTTGTGATTTTGAGGCTATTTCAGTGTAACAAGGCCGTTTTGAACATTTGACAGATTAATGCTTAATTCTCTCCAAAAGTTACTGAAAGATACATTTTGGGGATGAAAGCTGAACACTAGATAATGAAGTACTTTGTTTTAGTAGATTTAGTTAAGAATGTGACTCCTAATGGCAGTTTGTGATTTTGAGGCTATTTCAGTGAAAACAATGCCATTTTCAACATTTGACAGATTTATGCTTAATTCTCTCAAAAAGTTACTGAAAGATACACTTTTGTGTTTAAAAGCTGACCACTCGATAATGAAATACTTTGTTTTAGTAGATTTCGTTAAGAATGTGACTCTTAATGGCATTTTGTGATTTTGAGGCTATTTCAGTGAAACAATGCCGTTTTGAACATTTGACAGATTTATGCTTAATTCTCTCAAAAAGTTACTGAAAGATACACTTTTTTGGATAAAAGCTGAACACTAGATCAGTGGTTCTCAATTGGTGGGTCGCGACCCAAAAGTGGGTCGCGGACCCGTTACGAGTGGGTCGCGGATGTGTGAGTGAAGAAAAAAATAAATAATGGAATTATTATTTTTCTTTGGGAAAAAAGTCAAACTTTTATTTTGAAGGCCCGATGTTCTAACGCTGTGCATGCAGTAGGCGTGCGTTGGACTGGAAGTACCGGAGACCATAAACGGTTTTGAAAACTTCTGTCACGTAGTGATCATCTTCTCAGAAAAACATCTTTGCCGATGTTTTTTCCAGTCTTCTGGCCAATCAGAATCAAGATTGAAGTCCCCACGGAGAATAACTTTGCCGTAAAACTATTCTTTATACATCCATGGGTACAACTTCAGATAAAAATGAACACGTAATGAAATATGACCCCCGGTTTGATGATTGACAGGTCACAGAACAATGGGGGCTATCTACCCTTACCCACAATTTAAAGTAAGTCACACAGACTATCTCCTCTTTGCTCTTCTCTCTGTGAGGAGCAGCAAGTTCAGCTGTCAGAACTAAATGAAAAACAAACAATGGCATAAAATATTATTAATATGTCGGGTAGTAATAGATTTATTTATTTTCTTCTCAGAGTACCAGAATGCGTAGTTTATATGTTAGTATTTCTAAAAATCTCCCCTGCTGGGGTTTGGTTTCAGCATGTGTGCCTTTTTATGTTATCAGTTCAGCTTTGATTCCATCATCTCATTAAACCTTTTTTAAAAGAACCTTTAGTTCTGTGAAGGGATATATGCACTGTACTTCACTTTAATATTGTATGCTGCAAAGCGTATATATTACTGCACGATTTTTTGTTGAATAGATTTGAGTGCTTCAAAATGTTGGGTCGCGATTTATTGACCAAGTAAAAAGTGGGTCCCGAGGCCTGACCAGTTGAGAACCACTGCACTAGATAATTGTGTTAGTAGATTTCGTTAAGAATGTGACCCTTAATGGCACTTTGTGATTTTGACGCTATTTCAGTCAAACAATGCAGTTTTGAACATTTGAAAGATTTATGATTAATTCTCTCAAAAAGTTACTGAAAGATACACTTTTGTGTTTAAAAGATGAAAACTAGAAACTGAAGTACTTTGTGTTAGTAGATTTTTTTTAATAATGTGACCCTTAATGGCAGTTTGTGATTTTGATGCTATTTCAGTGAAAAAATGTCGTCTTGAACATTTGACAGATTAATGCTTAATTCTCTCAAAAAGTTACTGAAAGATACATTTTTGTGGATAAAAGCTGAACACGAGATAATGAAGTACTTTGTTTTTGTTTATTTCGTTAAGAATGTGACTATTATAGCAGTTTGTGATTTTGAGGCTATTTCAGTGTAACAAGGCCGTTTTGAACATTTGACAGATTTATGCTTAATTCTCTCAGAAAGTTACTGAAAGATACACTTTTGTGTTTAAAAGCTGACCACTCGATAATGAAGTACTTTGTTTTAGTAGATTTTGTTAAGAATGTGACTCTTAATGGCAGTTTGTGATTTTGAGGCTATTTCAGTGAAACAAGGCCGTTTTGAACATTTGACAGATTAATGCTTAATTCTCTCAGAAAGTTACTGAAAGATACATTTTATGTATAAAGATGAAAACTAGAAAACTAAGTACTTTTGTTTAGTGGATCTTTGTGAAGAATGTGACTCTTAATGGCAGTTTGTGATTTTGAGGCTATTTCAGTGTAACAAGGCCATTTTGAACATTTGACAGATTAATGCTTAATTCTCTCAAAAAGTTACTGAAAGATACATTTTGTGGATGAAAGCTGAACACTAGATAATGAAGTACTTTGTTTTAGTAGATTTAGTTAAGAATGTGACTCCTAATGGCAGTTTGTGATTTTGAGGCTATTTCAGTGAAAACAATGCCATTTTCAACATTTGACAGATTTATGCTTAATTCTCTCAAAAAGTTACTGAAAGATACACTTTTGTGTTTAAAAGCTGACCACTCGATAATGAAATACTTTGTTTTAGTAGATTTCGTTAAGAATGTGACTCTTAATGGCAGTTTGTGATTTTGAGGCTATTTCAGTGAAACAATGCCGTTTTGAACATTTGACAGATTTATGCTTAATTCTCTCAAAAAGTTACTGAAAGATACACTTTTTTGGATAAAAGCTGAACACTAGATAATTGTGTTAGTAGATTTCGTTAAGAATGTGACCCTTAATGGCACTTTGTGATTTTGACGCTATTTCAGTGAAACAATGCAGTTTTGAACATTTGAAATTTATGCTTAATTCTCTCAAAAAGTTACTGAAAGATACACTTTTGTGTTTAAAAGATGAAACTAGAAACTGAAGTACTTGTGTTAGTTGATTTTTTAATAATGTGACCTTAATGGCAGTCTGTGATTTTGATGCTATTTCAGTGAAAAAATGTCGTCTTGAACATTTGACAGATTATGCTTAATTCTCTCAAAAAGTTACTGAAAGATACATTTTGTGATAAAAGCTGAACCAGATAATGAAGTACTTTGTTCGTATATTTTGTTAAGAATGTGACTCTTAATGGCAGTTTGTGATTTTGAGGCTATTTCAGTGAAACAAGGCCGTTTTCAACATTTGACAGATTATGCTTAATTCTCTCAAAAAGTTACTGAAAGATACACTTTTGTGTTTAAAAGCTGACCACTCATAATGAAGTACTTTGTTTTTTATATATTTCGTTAAGAATGTGACTCTTATTATGGCAGTTTGTGATTTTGAGGCTATTTCAGTGAAACAAGGCCGTTTTCAACATTTGACAGATTTATGCTTAATTCTCTCAAAAAGTTACTGAAGATACACTTTTGTGTTTAAAAATGACCACTCAAAATGAAGTACTTGTGTTTTGTATATTTTTGTTAAGAATGTGACTCTTATGGCAGTTTGTGATTTTGAGGCTATTTCAGTGAAACAAGCCGTTTTCAACATTTGACAGATTTATGCTTAATTCTCTCAAAAAGTTACTGAAAGATACACTTTTGTGTTTATGAATGAAAACTAGATAATGTGTTGTATATTTTGTTAAGAATGTGACTCTTAATGGCAGTTTGTGATTTTGAGGCTATTTCAGTGAAACAAGCCGTTTTCAACATTTGACAGATTATGCTTAATTCTCTCAAAAAGTTACTGACAGATACACTTTTGTGTTTAAAAGCTGACCACTCAATAATGAAGTACTTTGTTTGTATATTTCGTTAAGAATGTGACTCTTAATGGCAGTTTGTGATTTTGAGGCTATTTCAGTGAAACAAGGCCGTTTTAACATTTGACAGATTTATGCTTAATTCTCTCAAAAGTTACTGAAGATACATTTTTGTATAAAAGATGAAAACTAAATAAGTACTTTGTGTTAGTATATTTGTTAAGAATGTGACTCTTAATGGCAGTTTGTGATTTTGAGGCTATTTCAGTGAAACAAGGCCGTTTTAACATTTGACAGATTATGCTTAATTCTCTCAAAAGTTACTGAAAGATACACTTTTGTGTTTAAAAGCTGACCACTCGATAATGAATACTTTGTTTTAGTAGATTTCGTTAAGAATGTGACTCTTAATGGCAGTTTGTGATTTTGAGGCTATTTCAGTGAAACAATGCCGTTTTGAACATTTGACAGATTTATGCTTAATTCTCTCAAAAAGTTACTGAAAGATACACTTTTTTGGATAAAAGCTGAACACTAGATAATTGTGTTTGTAGATTTCGTTAAGAATGTGACCCTTAATGGCACTTTGTGATTTTGACGCTATTTCAGTGAAACAATGCAGTTTTGAACATTTGACAGATTTATGCTTAATTCTCTCAAAAAGTTACTGAAAGATACAATTTGGGTATAAAAGATGAAAACTAGAAACTGAAGTACTTTGTGTTAGTAGATTTTTTTTAATAATGTGACCCTTAATGGCAGTTTGTGATTTTGATGCTATTTCAGTGAAAAAATGTCATCTTGAACATTTGACAGATTAATGCTTATTTCTCTCAAAAAGTTACTGAAAGATACACTTTTTTTTACACATTTGACAGATTTATGCTTAATTCTCTCAGAAAGTTACTGAAAGATACATTTTTGTGTATAAAAGAAGAAAACTACAAAACTAAGTACTTTGTGTTAGTGGATCTTTGTTAAGAATGTGACTCTTAATGGCAGTTTGTGATTTTAAGGCTATTTCAGTGAAACACTGC
>JASDAP010000204.1:0-15008 GCA_031216635.1 Dissostichus eleginoides | reverse complement strand
TGGCATCATGTGATGCTGGTGACATGGTATTGGGACAAACCATTTTTGAGTTAAAGGGGGGAGTTCTGTTAGTAACATAGTTGACAGAACTTTTGCGGACATTCATATATTAAGATATTTAAATTATTTAAAGGAGGAAATCAATTTAAAAAATGTTATTATTCTTTAGTATTTAGACTTTTAAAATAAATGAATACTTTTTTTAATTTACTTTAATGGTTTTTATTCATTATTTTGAAACCAAGACACCCTCAACTGAAAAACGGACATAGCAAAAACTGACAATTTAAGAACATCATGACACATTTCAAGCTAAATAAAGCATAGGATGCACATAATAATGTGTGTGTGATATTATAACACGCTTTCCAATAATAGGCAAAATATGATATTTTTGAAGAAAATAGTTAGAATAATTATAATTATCATCAATGGACATCAATGGACATGGAATGTACCCTAAATTGTAGAATCACAACACTCTCTGTCCTACACACCTTGTTGGAGCTCCTGCCCCCCCCTCCCTATGAGCCCACTGTGCTCTGATTGGTCAGTTCGCCCACTCTATTCTGATTAGTCAACCACCAGTAATGACAAACAGATGAGAATGCTGCGTGGGGTCTGGGTGCCGTGTTGGCGGGATGTTGCGGGGCTCGCTGCTCCGCCCTTTGAGGCTCGAGGAGCGGACAGTGTGAGCTGGATTACTGGTGTCGTTTCCTGGTTGCTGCGTGGGGTCTGTGAGACAGCGAGACACCGCGGAGCTCAGCCTGAGCACACACACACACTCACAGCCTGAGCTCCGAGTGTGTGCGTGTACGGAGCTCCGCGCAGCACCGCGGCTGAGAAAAGATAAGGCTGAGTGAGTGAGTGTGTGAGTGTGTGTGCGAAGCTCCGCGGCTGAGAAAAGATAAGGCTGAGTGAGTGTGTGTGTGATGGAACAATCCGTGGAGCTCCGCAGCGTTACGTCACTATGACCAGGATTCAGGAAGAAAAATATGGAAAAAGAAAAATCTCCAACGAGGCGTTCTGGGGCAGCATAGACAGGTCTTTTCTGTGTTAGAGTTTTACTCGGGTGTACTTTGAGGGTTTGTGACTTTGCAGACCGTTTAAAGAAATTATAACATAACAGGATTTCACTGAAGGCAACTCCAGTCAAATGTTGTTTTATAATTATTTTCCTTTATGTTGTGAACAATCTTTTCGTAAAGAGTAAATGTATTTCTTTATTTGAGAGTGATATTGCACATTTTAGAATATCTTCAAATTAAGATTAAGATCACTTTATTAATTCCTGAAGACGTAAAACCTAATCGGATAACTGTTACATTTCTAAAATTAGTGGATTACTGGCAGGATTACAATGTTAGTAAAAACCTAAAAAGAGCATATAGTGTTTGTTGTAAAAGGATCAGATGTTATCTATTCTCCGTGAACTGTACTGTTCTGTAGACTAATACTTTAAGTGTGAATCTATACGCCTACTGCCTGAATCTGTTTCATGGTTTTCACTTTTTGCTTCATTTGTTCTGTTTTTAATTCAGTATGTCAACCTGTGTTCATAAAATAGTGTGTGTAACGGTCTGAGAAGTGTTTATATTTGGATGTTCATTTGTGTGCTGTTGGGTTGAAGCACCCTTCAGTGGTTGAAGGTTCGAGCCCCCTCCGCGCCGTTCGTTTGATGAGTGGTCTGCTGTAAAAAGGAACGGCTCAGACGCAGATATATGAGGTTTAACAATAAGCTGATTTAATGGTAAAAACAACAGTACAATATAACGAAGTACTTCGGGCCTTGGCTCTTACTACCGTGCGATGTACGTATCAGACAGTCAGACAGAACAGAGCCCCGAGTGTACAGAATTCATAATATTTATGCCCACAAACGGAAACACGTGTGTTTCAGGGGTCGGGGTCCCGTAGACTCGTGTCCTCCTCGCCGGCCGTAATCTCCTTTCCAAGATCGCCTGTTGTTACCTCTGTGTCTTTGTCCTTGTCATCTGTTGTGTGGGTCGTTGCTTCTGCTGGGCTGTCGTCGTCAGAGGTGTCGCTCTCTCGTCCTGCTGCAGCGATGTCAGTTCTGATGTCGTCTAACGTCCTTGCTGGAGGTTTTCCAACGGCGCACTGGCTCCAATGATACCACGTTTCCCCCTTTCCTTCGAGGCGAACTGCATGTGATGTCCTCTGAGTCACTCTGTGCGGGCCGGTGAACCTTGGGTTGAGCCACTTCGGACGGATGACCTTCAGCCAGATGAATTCTGCGGTGTTAGCCTCGTGCTTCTCCGGTCCCCCTTTGGCGTCAGCAACCTGGGTGGAGAAATCTGATACCAAGCCCTTAAGTTGCTGGTAATATGGTTTGCTATCCATCTCTTCTACTTCTTTCCCTACTGCTAATGCTCCAGGTCCAGGAAACTGGTGACCATGTGTTAGCTCAAAAGGAGAGAAGCCTGTGCCTCTGTTTACAGAACTGCGAAGGGACAATAGGGCCAAAGGTAGTGCGTCTAACCAGTTCATGCCTGTGGCATCACAGGCCTTACTGAGCTTCTGTTTGATACTCTGATTCATTCTTTCTACCTTTCCCTGCGACTGTGGATGATACACTGATCCAAAGTTGTGTCTGAGTCCAAGGGACTTCTCAACTGTCTGCAAATGATGATTCTTGAAATGGCTGCCATTATCTGACCTCACCCTTCTGGGGAACCCATGTAGGGGGATGTAATGAGTGATAAGAAACTTGATCACTGAGTCTGCATCTTCCCTGCGACATGGTATGGCCTCTGGCCATCCTGTATATGCATCTACCACCACTAGGAGATACCTGAACCCTCTAACCTTATCAATCATATCTGTGTAGTCAATGATGATTTGTTCTCCGGCCATTTTAGGTAAAGGAAACTTTCCCTGGTGAGGCTTCACTGTTGCTCTGATGTTGTGGGTGAGGCAGATTACACATTCTTCCAAATGGTTCGCTATCATGTCAGGTAAGTATGGGTGCCACCAATGCGTGAGATGTCTGTCCATTTGAGTTTTACCACAATGAGTGGGGCCATGCGCTTCTTTTAGCATGGATCTTATCCACTCTGGGGGTAGAACTGGTCTACCGTCTGGAGAGTACCAAATTCCTTCTTTGTTTGTAGCCCCCCTTTCCAACCATAGTGTTTTCTCTTGCGGGGAACCTGCCTCCTGTGCTACCTTGAGAGTGTCATCAGTGACTGCTGGGAGTAACTCTGGTGCTTTGGTAACCAACATCTGGAAATGTGGTAAGTACCCTGCTTTGTCTTTGGCTGCTCTGTCTGCTGCATTGTTTCCCCAAGCTAAGAAGTTATCAGCTTTGTTATGGCCTTTACATTTTAGCAATGCTAATTTGCTTGGTAACATTACTGCTTCCGCTAGCTTTTTGATGTCTTTTTCATGTTTAATGGGAACATTGGTTGAAGTTACAAATCCTGCTCTCATCCACTGGCGCATTTCAACATGAATTATTCCATGGACATAAGCTGAGTCTGTGTAGATGTTAACTTCCTTTCCATCTGATAGTTCTAACGCTGCAGTGACTCCTCTTAGTTCTGCCAACTGTGCTGAGACTCTCCCTGTTACCCTTTCAGCTGCTCTTTCTTCAAACTCTCTTATGCCTGTCTGACTTACCACTGCATAGGCTGCCTGGAGCCCATGGATGGGGTGCCTAAAGCAGCAACCATCTGTGAATAAGTTTTCTGCGTCTGGGATTGGTTCCTCCCTGAGATCCACTCTCAACTTCACATCCTGTATGACCTTGTCCTCACATCGGTGTGGTTCTCCACTGCCCATGTTGTCTGCGCTATTCACGCCCTCATGTGAATAGGTTATGTGTGCTTCTGTCAAAGTTTTCTCAAGTCTTGTCTGTCTGGTGGATGACATGGTGAATGCGCTGGAGTTAACAAATGAGACAATGCTGTGTGTTGTCAAAACTGTCAATGGGTGCTGCATCACGATGTGTGAAATTTTGTTTAAAATCCGAGCTGTTCCTGCTGCATGTCGTGTGCATGGAGGTTCTCTGTTTTCCACTCTATCCAGTGTTATGCTAATGTACATCAGTATTGACCTACATCCCCCCTTTTTCTGAAATAGGATTCCGTTTACGGTATTCTCATTCTCAGAAATGTCAAGGAAGAAAGGCAACATGTATGATGCAGAAGCCAGTGCTGTTACCTGGGACATGGATTGTTTCAGAGAGATGAATGCTGATTCTGCTGTCTGAGTCCAGTCAAGTGTTGCTGTCAAGTTTCTGATACCTTTGTCGTTGATCAGAGCTCTGAGCTCTGCAGTCCTTGGGTTGTACTCAGGTATGTAATGTCGGCTGTAGCCTGTCAGGCCCAGAAAAGATAACATGTCTTTTACAGTCTTAGGTTTCGGGTGGCTCAAAATGAGCTCCTGGTGTGATGCTGACATGCCTGTACCTGCCGGAGAGATGAGCCTGCCCAAAAATGCAACCTCCTTGCGGGTACACTGCAGTTTCTTTTTGGATACCTTGAACCCTGTTGTGTGCAGGCGCACCAGTAAATTACGAGTGGCTTCCAGACAAGAGGCTGCTGAAGGGGCTGCAATAAGCAGTCATCCACATATTGTATCAAAACCACTCCCTCTGGTAATGAAACCCCGTCCAACTGTTCCCTCAAAACTTTATTGAAAATTCCTGGGGATAAACTGAATCCCTGAGGAAGTCTGGTGTACTGCAATCTCTCTTTGTCAATGGTAAATGAGAAAATCGGTCTCATTTCCTCTGCCAATGGAATGCAGAAGAAAGCATTTGCAAGATCAATACATGTAAACCACGTGTGCTCTGGAGTAATGTTGCAAATGGCTGTGTAGGGATTTGGAACTGGTATCAAAGGAGTAGTAGTGATAGCGTTGATAGCTCTAAGATCATGTGCCATTCTGTAGTCCCCATTGGGCTTGTGTACTGGTAAAATAGGTGTGTTCCAATCACTGTGGGAGGGTTCCAAAACGCCTGCCTTCTTAAGACCTTCCACTGCCTGGGTCACCCCTTCTCGAGCCAACGATTTTAACGGGTACTGAGAGAGATGAACCGGAAGTTCCGTATCAACAGTGAAGGTAATTGGAGCAGCTTTTGAACAAAAACCCACGTCATGAGAGTCGCTTGACCACAAGTCAGGAGGGAGGTCACGTATCATGTCTGCTGTAAATGGATGATCTGTTTTCTCCCTACCATGATGTCTGTCTACCTCGTGCCTTTCCATAAAGATGCATTCCTGTGTCTGAATCTTAAGTGCATAGGCGCTGTGTGAAGGAGAGAAGGTAAGTGATGCTATCTGTGTGGGCTCCCAGTCCTCCACCTCTAACAGTGCTTTGACCATGGGACCCAGTTCTTTGGCTTCGTAACCTTTCCTAATGGCTAGGGAAATGTGTGGGGTGGCTTCAGAAGACATACGGTACCAATATTGTTGTTCGTCAGTTAGATCAATTGCTGCGGCTACCCCTGCTTGGCCAATATATAACTTTACTGCCTCTACCTCCCACTTAGCCATTGCTACCTCTGCATCAAAGGCATAGGCGTAGGTTTGGTCATCCTGTCTATCATAGTACAGAGTAAGATGGGGAGGGTCAGGAGGAGGGCCGTAAGGGCGGAGGAGATTGATCCAGGGCTTCCACTGTTGAAAGATAGAAAAAAGTCCGTGGTTCTCCTGTGGCCGGTCTAGCAGGCCCCAGTATATAGTTGCATACTGGGTAGCCTCTGCGGCTGTAGACTGGGATATCATCATCTGGGAGCCTGTTCTGATTGTGGACAATGAACAGTTCAACTTAGTACCATCGGGAAATGAAATGATGAGACCATCAGGGGAACAGAGGATAGAGGCATTGGCTTTGATCAAAACGTCTCTGCCCATGAGGTTGGCCGGACTTTGGGGTGCAAGGATGTACTGATGGAAAAAGACCTGGCCTGCTATCTTAGTGGTCAGCGGTGTTGAGAGCGGTACATGTTCTATATGTCCCGAAAACCCCATGACTGCGACAGTATCATCTGAACTGGATTTGTCGAATTTAGGAGTGTTGATAGTAGAATATCGAGCCCCAGAATCGACCAAAAACGGCAGTGAAATCTGCTTAACAGTCATGTTCATGTAAGGATCCGCCAGGCCCGTACATTCTGGGTTCCCTGGGCCCCCTCATTGTGGGTAATACCCCTTCTCCGGATCATACTGCACGTACTGTCCACCAGGGATCGCCACTGCGTTCGGAGCCATATGTCCATTCTGAGCTTGACCCTGTTGTGCTACCCCATGGTTCTGCTGGTAATACTGCATGTCTTTTCTGGTTCCTTGTCCGCCACTTTGTCCCCCTTGTCCCCCTTGTCCCTTTCCTCTTTGTGGTGGTGGTGCGCCATGCGGGCACTCCTCCACCAATGGTCAGACTGACCACACGTGAAGCACACCCTCTGGGCTGTTGGTCCTTTGAACCCCCTTCTGGGAGCTCCCCTACCCCCACCACCCCTCTGTGTCTGCGTAGCAGGATTAAAGACATACGGAGCCACATTGTAAGCAGGAGCCGGAGGCGGATACACCCCAGGGAAAGGCCAGAACGGAGCCGGCTGTTGGGCCGGGGCCACGGGGGCTTTCGGCACATCACTATCTGAGCGGACAACAAGCTGTTTGGCACTTTTCTTCTCGGTCTGTATTGCCTTACGGGCTAATTCTAGCTGTGTGCGGAGGAGCTGGACTCTTAACTCTTCCTCCTCTGTCTTTGTCTTGGTAAGTACCTTATTGTATTTACCCATGTGGTGGGCCAAGTGCCTTTCCCACGTCTGTGTAGGCAGATGGTCTGCCTCTGGATTGTCTTCCATAAGAGCCTTAATCTCTGCTGGAACTGCAGCAAGAATTGCTTTGCGGAACATCTGTTTGTGTTGATCATTATTGTCTGGACTACAATCAGTGGCTGTAGTGTACTGCTCCCTGGATCTGAGCAACATGGTTGCTGCAGCCTCTCCAGGAGTGAATGTGAATGCTAGCGACCCATACCCGCCCCGTTTGTGGGAAATGCTCTCTCATGGCGGTGCTCAATTGGCTGTGTATGTTGTTCGTGATGATGGGAAGATCGTCCCGATACTTTCCTGTTCCCACCCTAGCTTCAACTCGCTGAACTTCATACGCACTTGTCTGCTGGGCTAAAATTCGCCTGAAATCCCCAATGCAGATACTCTGCCCTGTTGTGATATCAGCAAACTTCCTCATCCAATTTCTCCCTCCCTCCGTAGGTAGGGGCATTCTGTCAACCAGTGCATGAATGTCACCCATAGTGAACGGGTGGTATGTCGACCCTCCAGTTGGGAGAGCGACTAGTGGCAAGTTCAAAACAACCTGTTCGTTAGGATTCTTGTCACATTGTCTCTGGCTACGTCTTACCATCTGAGGTAATTAGCTACTGTCTCTTGGTCAGCTTCTGAAATCCGTCCTGTCATGGTTATAATCTGAACTCTGTTCTTTTTACGGCGTCTACAGTTCGGTTCTGCTTCCTTAGTCAGTGCAGACAAATACTGTTCATTGCCTCGTCTGTCTTCGCCTGAGTCCGAACTGTCCAAGTCATCGTCCTGGTCAATATATTCTCTCTCAGAAGAGGCTCGTTGCGCTATTGGAGCATGTCTAATCTGTGTGGATCTCTCTGCAAATGGTTCTCCATTTAAACTACCGCTTCTCCGTGGTGAGAGGCTAGGGGAGGTTTCTCTGGACATAGTATGCGCTCTGTGCTGTGTCTATCCTTTTTGTGTGGTTTGCGTCCCCTATGTTCTGTGTCTGAGTCATGGGCCTTATGCCTAGTCCCATTTTTTCTCTCATGTCTGTCCTTTCTTTCACACTCAATCTCACCCTGTTCTCTCTCTCTGAGTGCTATTTCTTCCCTCCACACTCGCTCTTCGTAAGCATCCTTTCGTTCATTTTCTTCCTTATCATTTATGTCTCTGATTGCTATCAATTCAGCTACCGTAGGTTCCTCATTGGTACCTGTCTTCGGAGTCAACATTGTCCTCAGTCTACTCACTCGTTCTTCGAAAAGTTTGGCATTTGTAACTGATGGGGTGTTGCTCTCTTTAGCTGCTAGCTGATGAGGAGTAGTTATGGTGGTATGCACCATTTTTATTCTGATTCTGTAGGTTTCCCACTGTCTGACAGTTGTGTGTTAACTGAGCTACAGCTATCCCTTCTCCTGGGAATAGAGGTGAGTCTGCTGGGAACCAGAGAGACATTTCCTGTCATTCTGAAATTCCCTCCCCTTCTGACCTCCTTTTCTAGTTCTGATTCAGAAGATGCGTCTGTAGACAGCATCTGAAGGTTTGTCATGGGAGGGGAACTGGGTGAGGGGGGGTTAGAGGTGGAGGGAAGCGTATAGGGAGGGGGTCGGGTCTTAAAGGGGTTGTATAAATCTGGATAGAGGAGGGGACCGCCCTCTGGGATGTCTGGGAGGGGCCCACCATATGGCTTCTCCTTCCTGACTGGCTCTATCACTTCTGTGGGAGGGGCTGGTGCAGGACTGGGTGGGGCTGCTATGGCGGGCAGATTTTTGGCGGGAGTTTTGCTCAGAGAGCAGGTTACTGCCACTCCATTCATAACTAAGGCTGCGTTATGGCCTATTCTCCTTAGCTTGTCAACTAGCTCCCTTTCTTTGTTAAGTTTAGAAGCCCTGATAAAACCTGCCTTCTGCTTGTTGAGAGTTTCTAATTTCCGAACCAACTGTCGCTCGTATGTATTGAGTGCTGTGGCTAGGAGACTTATTGCCTCGTCACCCTCTACTCTATTCTCTGCGATCATCTGATCGTGTAAGAAACGGAGATCCCTGCTCGCCTTTTTATGATCTCCGGGCTTAAGTCCGCTAAGTATCAATCTCTCTGCTTGTCCCCACTGTTCCCTTAAACTCCCCGGAACAGGGACTCCTAATTCTCTCTCTTCACGTTCAAATTCTCCTTCCATTTTTGACTTCGTTCGTATCTGCTTCTCCTAAAGGTTTTAGTTTTTTATAAAAAACACAGATATCCTGCGTACTATAATTTACTAATTATTGTAGTTTTATTCCCACAGGTATACAGTCTGATAGTTTTCGTGCGAGGTGTATTTCAACCAGTTACGGAGACTGCAAAGAGCGCTTCTCCTAACGGTTTTAGTTTCTTATAAAAAACACCAGATATCTCTGCGTACTATAATTTACTAATTATTGTAGTTTTATTCCCACAGGTATACAGTCTGATAGTTTTCGTTAGGTGTATTTCAACCAGTTACGGAGACTGCAAAGAGCGCTTCTCCTAAGGAGGATGCGGCCCAAGGCATGGAGTCGAAACCCAGTCTACAATAACCTTTGATCGTCACGTATATGCTATCAGATACAAATAAGATTCTACAATACTTTCAGGGACGGTCCTTTCAAATTGATGTTGAAAATATTATAATATACAACCACAGTTAATCACACTCAAAATAAATAAACTAATAACCCCAGATCCGTCTAAGGATTGCCTGTGTTCATTAGTCGATGAGCCCCAACCCCAGAATTCGTCTAAGAATTACTGTGTGTGTCACCTTATTTCTCAGAGTATTTCAGCTGGACTTCCTTTAACATTTAAAACCACTGAAATCTCGGACGACGATTGCAGCTGGACTTCCTTTACAATTTTAACCACTGCAATCTCGTTACACAGTTAATCACACTCAAAATAAATAATATCTAACGTAACCCCAGATCCGTCTAAGGATTGCCTGTGTACTTAGTCGATGAGCCCCAACCCCAGAATTCGTCTAAGAATTACTGTGTGTGTCACCTTATTTCTCAGAGTATTTCAGCTGGACTTCCTTTACAATTTAAAACCACTGAAATCTCGGACGACGATTGCAGCTGGACTTCCTTTAAATTTATAACCACTGCAATCTCGTTACACAGTTAATATATTCCCCGTACAGTCTAGTTGACTTTTATAGTGCGATGTATATTTCAACAGATGGAGAGACTTCCAGAAGCGCTTCTACACCCCTTTCGGCGATGTGGCTTTTGGCAAGGAGTCGAAACCCAGTCTACAGAATCTCTTTATCGTCACGTTTAGTCTTCTAGATTAACCCCACAGCAAGAGTTTGCGAGATCCGGTCATTTCAAATTGATTTTGAAAGTTGCGTTTCTCCTCTTGAAATACCCCACATATAACAC
The DNA here is from genome assembly GCA_031216635.1 of Dissostichus eleginoides. Classification (NCBI taxonomy): domain Eukaryota; kingdom Metazoa; phylum Chordata; class Actinopteri; order Perciformes; family Nototheniidae; genus Dissostichus; species Dissostichus eleginoides. The sequence continues at coordinate 4,838 of JASDAP010000204.1, read as the reverse complement.
AACTGCAGCTCCTCTTTGAGACTGGAAAGTGTTATTCTGTAGTACTGTTCTTTCTACCGTAAGACTAAAACACTGAAAATGCCGCTGACAACTCTAAAATTTTGTAGTATAGCCAATCACAGATTTTGATAATAACAGGTATCTGCTCACCTTTCAGTTGTAGGGCCCTGGTTTAGTTGTCAGAGGTATTCGAGGTGTCTTCCCTGGACAGTTCGTCCGCTGGCTGCCGGTGTTCCTTCTATGAGACCCTACTCATCACGTCGGTCGGTCACCAAATTGTTGGGTTGAAGCACCCTTCAGTGGTTGAAGGTTCGAGCCGCTCCGCGCCGTTCGTTTGATGAGTGGTCTGCTGTAAAAAGGAACGGCTCAGACGCAGAGATATGAGGTTTAACAATAAGCTGATTTAATGGTAAAAACAACAGTACAATATAACGAAGTACTTCGGGCCTTGGCTCTTACTACCGTGCGATGTACGTATCAGACAGTCAGACAGAACAGAGGCCCCGAGTGTACAGAATTCATAATATTTATGCCCACAAACGGAGAGGAGTTGTGTGGGAGGAGTTGTGTCGGTTGCTCCTCCCTAGGTGTTCATCCATTGGTGGACTCACTCCTGGGCGAGCCCTAGGCAGTGAATCAGAGTGAGTCAGCCATTGACGAGGTCTAAACAGCGAATCAGAGTGAGTCAGCCATAGGTGTGGGAAGTTTGGATCTCCTGCGCCGCCGATCAGTCCCAGGTCATCTTTTATGGCAGCCATAAAATAAACAATTCTGGGTTGAACGGGGCCGAGGTACCAATCCTTATCTTCGTTTATCCTCAGCACCTGGCCGTACCACTCCGCATCCCAATCTTTCTCTCAGTACAATCTCTGCATAGACTCAATGGTGTCAGTTTTATTACCTTTCTCCTGCAACGCCCCCATGCTCCTATCCGGCCCATTAAAAACCCGGGGGGGCGACTGGATCCTCTACATTCCTAAGTCAACGCACACACAATTGACCACATCAAACAAAACAAAATAAGAACACTTGGTCTAGTTTCATAAGTATACATTTTACACAGACAAAGTTATAATTATTAAAACAGGTTATAATTATTGAAACAGGTTATATAGGATATACAGGTTACTTTAAGACATGCTATCGAGTTAAGTATTGATGGAATCTCTTCCTTAAATTTGGCTATAGCATTTACAGATAGGTTTCTGCTGCAGGAGCTTTTGACTAATGCTTTGTAGTCTAGTAACAAACTTCAAAAGTTACCAAAAATGGTCGGATAAAGCAGGATTATGCGGTTCGACTAATAGTTGCTCAATTTCAATACCATAAGTCAAGGTCGAGAGTGTGATTATAACAGTGGGTTGGTTTATTTACACTCTGACGGAAACCAATAGAATCTAATATAGAGTTAAATGCAACAGTAAGGCTATTTTTATCATCGTCAACATGAATATTAAAGTCACCTACGATAATTACTTTATCTGTTTTAAGAACCAAAGTTGATAAAAATTCAGAGAATTCTGATAAGAATTCTGAATAAGGACCTGGTGCACGGAACACTGTAACAAATAAGATTGGCTGCACAGTTTTCCCGGTCGGATGCGTAAGACTAAAAACAAGGCTTTCAAAGGAGGCATCATTTAATTTTGGTTTAGTATTGATAAGTAAACTTGAGTCAAAGATTGCTGCAACTCCACCTCCTCGGCCTGTGCCTCGAGCAATATGAGTATTGATATGGCTGGGTGGAGTGGCTTCATTTATGTGGACATATTCTTCATGTCTCAACCAAGTTTCAGTGAGACAGCAAATATCAATATTATAATCTGATATGTTTAAGAGTCCACATTTAATCTTCCTGTTTTGTTGCACTGTAGTAGTTGTTACATTTACTTTTATTAAGTTATTATGTATGACACCTCTATTAGGTTTTACTTTAAATTGTCCTTGGGCAGACACACACACCGTTAATATTGGGTATTTGATTGGAGAGAGTGCAGAGAAGCGTGTAAAACTGCGACTCCTCCTCTTGGTCTCAACTCCAGTTTGTCATGGATTACGTCCACAAAGCTCTAAAATGTTTGCTGAAATGAGATCTGCACCTTCCAGAGTAGGATGAATGCCGTCCCTCAACCTGTTAGGCCCCGAGCCTGTTTTCCAGGTCTCAGGCTCGAAAATGGCATTCCCAGAACAAATGACCATAACTACACTTCTAAAAGGGGAAAATTAATAATCTTTTTTCTCAAAGCAATGATAAACCTGTGAGTTGGATGTAGAAGAGTCAGAATCAATATGTTTTTATTTTTATTTTAAAGTAAATTCAGATTGAACATAGTAAAAAAACTGTAAATTATAGTGTCCGTCCAAAAATTATTTTTACTTATAGTGAAAACTACCCTTGGATGATGGTAAGGTATACTAAAAGCTTTAGGAATCCAAAGTACAACATATAATAAGTACCCTGTATCAAGATTGATGAAAAACAAGTGACATTTGACCTTTTTAGAGAGGTTTAGCAAAAACAACTCCACTTCTGAGGTGATCTGGGTGGAAAACGCCTTTTTTACCGTTTCTCTGGAACCCATTGGTCGATTTTGGTGATTGACATCTCTTTCTGACCGTTAGAGCCAATAGAATCGAAGGGGAGCTTTCACATACACACTAACGTTAAAACAAAAAGGTGGGGGTTTCGCGCATGCAGTTGTGCATGAGAGTGAAGCTGTCTCACGCTCTGACATCTGAAAACGGAAAAGCAGGGTTTATTGCTTATGGATTATCAGAAATCATTTCAAAGAGACACAGACATTGGATTAACCTAAGGATTAACCTTCAGCAGCGTTTTTATCGTTTTAATGCCATTGAAGACCACTTTTGACCAGACAATGACACAGGTAGGCCATGTTCCCTTTTTAAGCTACCTAGCGCCACATGTTTTGATGTATGTTCTTGTTAATATCCCCGCGAGTTCTTATCATGGAGTGATAATGTATGTACCTATCGATTCTGTGTCATCTCACGATGCTAGTCGATATCTTGGATGTGCAGCTACGATAAGTAATAAGGGTGTTATGAGTGAGTTTCTGTGCAGTAATGCGTTAGCATTTTTCGCTCGTTGCTAATTCAGAGGCTCAGTGTTAGCATTGTGCGGATTTAAAAAAAAAAGAAAAAAAAAAGATCTGTTAGCTGAGTTTCTTCCCGTTACATGGATATAACACATTCATAGTTTATTAAATACTAAGATGCCCTCAGAAACTGTTTCATGCAGATGACGCGTTTTTCCGCCCGGGGGCGGGTCGATGGGGTTCAACAGGTTAAGACCTAATATAACTAAAAGGGTTGCGTTATAAAAAAATGTACTCACCAATCCATAGTCATGAAGAGGGAATATAACTATACAGAGAATATGTCTTTTTTAACCACGATATAAACATGTTTATTTCTGCTGTAAAGTTTGTAATTTTAACATGGGGTCTATGGAAATTGCTCCCTTCTGCAGACTGCTCCTATTGGCCACTAGATGAACTGCAGTTTGAGGCACTTCCTTATTGGCCTCCCGGCTCTGCCCCAGAGTTTGCCGCTTGATCCTTTCTAGCCATAACCCTGCTGCTGGCCACGCCCCTCTGTGGAAGTGTTTGCGACTCTCCGGGGTGGAGATGGCCCCGGCCGGCCCGACTGCATGTTACCATGCTTACGGTGAATACGAGAGCAGAAGAGGAAACATGTTGGCCCACACAAATGCAGCAGGATGTTTCTGAATGGTTGGTTGACACGCTTTTGTCACTATTTATTTTACGTTAACTCGCTGTATTGGTATGGTGCATGCAATACCTTTTCCGGATTGTTGCAGCCAACAACAGCACAACGTTTGACTGCCTTATGCTGTGGTTTGTGAGGGCTGCGTATAAACAGTGTCCGCTGTTTATGCATATTGGATAAAAATTGTTATTGCACCCTTTAGATTTGAGACCGACAGACATATAGAAGAACGGACCGACTGTCACTGCCCGTCCCTGAAACCCCTGTTAGTGTTTGTATGTGTTTGTTTCTACTGTGTGTCTCTCTCTCTCCCCCCTCTCCCCCCGGCTGGGAGCAATCTTCAATCAACCACACCTGCAACCTGCTCATCAGCCACACTATGAAAACCTGCAGCCTGCACTCACTCCCTGCCGGATTGTTGCCGTGAACGGATTGTTGCGTGCCGCTCTAGCTTTTTACCAGCATATTCTTTGACAACTTTGCCTGCTTTTGCCTCACACTCATTTTGATGTCTCTCCCAGGAGGAATCCAAGGCCTTCCACACTCCCAAGACCAGCCAGGCCTCTCTACCCACCCTGGAACAACTGTTTCCCACTGCCGCCATAACCAACCTCCACTCCCAGCTCCCCTTTTCTAATAAACAAATGTTACTTTCACCAGCTGATTCCGAGTCTGATTCTGGGTCCCCTCCAGTACATGTGCCACCGACAGTGACTATGCTGCTGGTCGCATTTAAAAGAAAAAGAAAATACTTCTGATAAATCGGAACGATAAAGCACGTTATCATACTCTAAAATAATAACATTCTGGCAACATAAAAAAATATAACTTGCAGCTGAAAACGTTTTAAGAATAGTAGGGCATAATGTTCTAAAAATGTTATCAAAAACATTTGAAGAAGGTCATCACAAAATATTTTAAGAATGTTTTTAGAGAAAGTTATCCTACCTTTCAGAAGAACATTCTGTGAACCAAAATAAAACGTCCCGCTGAAAACGTTTTAAGAATAGTAGGGCATAATGTTCGAACAATGTCATCAAAACATTTTAACCCTCTGGAGCAGGGGTCGGCAACCCCTGGCACCG
>JASDAP010000201.1:0-15051 GCA_031216635.1 Dissostichus eleginoides | reverse complement strand
ATTATTTTTTATTTTAATTATCTTTTATTGCAAATATTTATTCTATTTTTATTTAATTTTCAACTTATGTCTGTAGAAATATTTTTTATTATTTTCTATTTTACTTATCTGTTATTGCATATTACTGTTACAGTTTTTATAAATTTAATTTTCAACTTATCTTTTGTAGAAATATGGCTATTCTTTTCTGTTTTAATTGTCTTTTATTGCGCATATTTATTCTATTATTTATTTAATATTCAACTTCTTATGTATGTAGAAATATGGCTATTGTTTTTAATGATCTTTTATTGTATTTTACTGTTATATTTTATTTGATCTTTTTAGTTACTGAAAGATACAATTTTGTGGCTCAACAAAATAGATACTTGTGTTAGTAGATTTTTGTTAAGAATGTGAGTCTTAATGGCAGTTTGTGATTTTGAGGCTATTTCAGTGAAACAATGCCGTTTTCAACATTTGACAGATTTATGCTTAATTCTCTCAAAAAGTTACTGAAAGATACACTTTTGTGTTTAAAAGCTGACCACTCGATAATGAAGTACTTTCTGTTAGTAGATTTCGTCAAGAATGTGACTCTTAATGGCAGTCTGCAATTTTGAGGCGATTTCAGTGAAACAAGGCCGTTTTGAACATTTGATAGATTAATGCTTAATTCTCTCAGAAAGTTACTGAAATATACATTTTTGTGTATAAAAGATGAAAACTAGAAAATGAAGTGTCATGGCTTGGCTCTCAGCCACAACAAACGCACGATGGAGCGAGTAGAAAAAGAGAAGTTTTATTCAACCCCTACAGGATAACAAGACAGGAGAAAACAATCCATTAGGCAGGAGGTCAGCTGTTCCTGGCTGCTCCTCGTCCTACGTCCAGAGAGAGAGAAAGACTGCAGCCTTCCTCAGGTCCTTTATGGAGGTCCTGATTGGATTGAGAGCACCTGGGGAGAGGCTGCACCTGGAGACACACACACACACACACACACACACACACACACACACACACACACACACACACACACACACACACACACACACACACACACACACACACACACACACACACACACACACACACACACACACACACACACACACACACACACCATTAAAGTCGGTGTCCCCAGGACCACCGGCACCACCAACCAACCCCCCATCCCAAACCAAAGCAAAAAGTCATGGAAAACAAAACCACACATATGGCACTCCCCCAGAACCCCAATGAAAATACACCACCTTCACACAGCAATCCTCGCCTTCAGCGCCCAGCCACACCTTTAGCAACACCAGTATCTGAGAAGCACTTTTTTTAAAAAGAATGGGCAGAGCGAGAAAGATTTATCACAGTATGACAGTCAGTATATATACATTAAGGTCCAACTAACAATTACTTAGTGCCATGGGGCACGTGACAGCGCGTCAGCAATAACATTGTCGGACCCCCTAATGTGCCTAACATCAAGGTTGTAAGCCTGAAGAAACAAAGACCACCTCGTCAGTCTTTGGTTGGGACACTTCATTGAATGTAAAAAGGTCAGGGGATTGTGATCTGTGTAAACCAAAATTGGTCCTCCTGCTCCCACATATACAGTGAAATGCTGCAACGCCCAAATGAGTGCTAACGCTTCCTTCTCAATCACCGAATAATTCCTTTGGTAGCTGTTAAGTTTCTTTGAAAAGAAACTGACGGGTCTCTCCACCCCCCCCTTGTCAAGCTGGAGCAGAACCGCACCGACTCCCACCTGGCTTGCATCTACTTGGAGACTAAAAGGACGATCAAAACATGGAGCCGCTAACGCCTGAGAGGAGCACAACAGAGACTTAACCCTATCAAACGCTCTCTGACAGTCGACCGACCAAGTATATTTTTCCTTAGCCCTAAGAAGTTCAGTCAAAGGAAACACTGTAGTGGAAAAATGTTCACAGAACCTCCTGTAGTAACCCACCATACCCAAAAATCTCTGGAGTTCCTTTTTGGTTGTGGGCTGTGGGTATTCAGATATTGCTCTGACCTTGGCCAGAACTGGAGCCACACAACCCTGACCCACCACATGGCCCAGATATGTCACTGTTGCCTTTGCAAAGACACATTTGGCCAAATTAATAGTCAGATGTGCCTCCGCCAACCGTTCAAACAACCTCTCGATGCGCTGAACATGAGCAGTCCAAGTATCACTGCAAATTACCAAATCGTCTAGATACACCGTACAGCCCTCTAAACCCGACACCACGCGATTCATCAAACGTTGGAATGTAGCAGGGCATTTTTTAACCCAAACGGCATTACCTTATATGAATAAAGTCCAGATGGTGTGATAAATGCCGCTATTTCCTGTGCCCGCTTGGACAAGGGGACCTGCCAATACCCTTTAAGCAAATCAAATTTGCTAACATACTTTGCAGACCCCACCTGATCTATACAGTCATCCATCCGTGGCAAAGGAAAAGAGTCAGATTTTGTCACCGCATTCACTTTTCTTAGATCAGTACAGAATCTAGGTGTCCCATCCTGCTTTGGCACCAAAATACATGGAGACGCCCAACTAGATGCTGATGGGACAGCAATTTTATTCTCCAACATGTAATTAATCTCTGCATCCAGCCGATTGCGCTTAACTGGTGGCATGCGATAAAAATGTTGCTTAATCGGCTGAGCGTCCCCAACATCAATATCATGCTCAGCCCAGTCAGTTTGCGAAGGAGTGTCTCCAAACAGACACAGATATTTGTGTACCACTGCTGAGAGTTCCTCACGTCTTGATTCCGCCAAATGAGACAACAACCCGTCTAAATTATCTAGCGATTCCGAATTTCTCAAACGACCACAGAGCAAACTATCATCAGGTTCAGGCACTATATCCCCCTCATGCGTCAAACCATGTGTCACCGCAACAGCCGGCTGGACTTCATCCTTCTCCACCTCTGTGTCTGTGTTAACCTCCCGCTTGTGGTAGGGTTTCAGAAGATTTACATGACAGAGGCGTTTAGTCTTCCTTCGTTCTGGTGTTGCCACAACATAATTTAAATCAGAAGTTTTCTCAATGATAGTGTACGGACCTGAATACTTAGCCTGAAATGGGGAACCAACAATAGGCATAAGTGATAGAACCTGGTCACCTGGATTAAACTCCTGTCGTGCCGAACGACGGTCATACAACTTCTTCATTTTACTTTGAGACACTGACAGCTTTTCCCGTGCCATACTCAAAGCAACAACCAAACGACGTCTGAAGCCATTCACATAATCCACCAAGCTCCGTGGTGGCTCAGTGTCCACACAACCCTCTTTCAGCACTGCCAAGGGACCCCGTACAGCATGTCCGAAAACCAACTCATTAGGGCTAAACCCCGTACCTTCATGTACCGCCTCCCTTGCAGCCAACATCAACCAAGGAAGACCTTCCTCCCAGTCTCCATCTAGCTCAGTACAGTAAGCACGTAACAAGGATTTCAATGTCTGGTGAAACCTTTCCAAAGCACCCTGACTTTGGGCGTGGTAAGCTGTTGACTGGTTCTTCTTAATCTTCAAAAGCTTCAACACCTGAGCAAACATGTGAGACGAAAAATTGGAGCCTTGATCACTCTGAACGACCTTAGGAATACCAAATATTGAAATAAACTGCGACAAAGCCCTAACCACAGCCTTAGTTGTAATCGACCTCAAAGGATAAGCCGCTGGATACCTAGTGGTTTGACACATCACAGTCAGCAGATATTTGCAACCAGACTTTGAACATGGTAAAGGACCCACACAATCCACAATGAGATGTGTAAATGGTTCACTTACCACTTGTATCGGCTGTAGTGGTGCTGGTTTGATCTTCTGGTTCGGTTTCCCTGTCAGCTGACACACATGACATGTTCTAATATACTGCGACACATCTGTCTTTAGACGTGGCCAAAAGTAGTGTCTCAGGATGTTCAAATATGTTTTCCGAACCCCAAAGTGTCCACACTCATCGTGTGCGACTTTCAGGACAAGAGGACGAAGCTTAGTTGGCACCACCAGCTGGAAAACCTCAGTTTCCCCACCATCAACAGCCATCCATCTTCTAAACAACAAGTCATTACGCAACATGTATCCACTTGAAGCGTTTTCCCTCTCTGCCACTGGCGCAGCACAGTCAAAAAGACCTTTCAACGAAGAATCCTGACGTTGCTCCTTTCCCACCTCATGGTGTGTAAGTAACACCGAAAACTCAGACAAAGATGGAACCTCCACTGTGTCAGTTGACTTTCCATCTGATAGCAAGTCATGATCCCTTTTGGCCCTAGCCCGTGTGATCACACACGAGGCCGTAACGTCTGGCACCACTGTAGAGCGCCTCTCAGATCCTGACTCAATCAGACCACCAGTGACTAACACAGAAGGACCATCAGCCCAGACTCTACCACCTGCCAAATCGTTACCCAGAATGAAATGTATCCCCTCGATTGGAAAAGCCGGACGTACCCCAATAGCTACATCCCCTTTAACAAGATCACAGTCAAGATACATCCTATGAACAGGAAAAACCGTTAATCCCATCCCCGAGTCCGAACCGTGTCACCAGTGTCACTTTCCTCAGACAAAGGCAGAACAGAGTCAATAATAAAGGAGTCAAATGCACCTGTATCCCTCAAAATTTTAATTGGAATTTTGACATTGCTACCTACCAATGACACCAAACCCTCTCTTATAAAAGGAGCATAGGATGCCAGAACCTCAGGTCCACATAAGTGGTCCGTAAGCACCTCGTCAACACAGCAGCTACTCACAGGAGCAGCGAACGCAACTGGTTTACCCACAAATCTTCCTCCCTTGGATTTTGCTCTAAGCACCGGACAATCTGGTTTCCAATGGCCTTTCTCACGACAATAGTTACAAGTATCCTCAGATTTCTCCCAAGCCACTTTCTTTGGATCCATCCCCAATGACCCAACATCAACAGCCCTTCCACTTCCCCCAAACACAGGTAGATCTCCAGCGCGCCCTCCGAACCTGCCCTTATGCAGTAACACAAACTCATCCGCTGCCCCTGCAGCCTCGGATGCCGAAGTTACCCTGTGTTCTGTTATATAGGTGCAATGCTGTCAGGAAGGATGTTTTTGAACTGTTCCAAAATCATGAGTTCACCCAAATTGTCAAAAGAAGTGATGTCCAGAGCAGCTAACCAACGTTTAAAATGAACAGACAAATCCCTCGCCATTTCCACATAAGTCTGACCCTGTTTTTTCTCCAAGGACCTAAAACGCTGTCGATAAGCCTCAGGAACAAGTTCATACGCTCTAAGCACCGCCAACTTTATTTTAACATAGCTAGAGCTATCCTCCGAACATAACGCGGAATATGCGGACTGTGCTTTTCCTGTGAGTACACACTGAAGCATCAGGGCACAGTCTGCATCCGGCCAATCCCTAGCTTTAGCCACCCGTTCAAAAAGCAAAAAAAAAGTGTCAGGATCACTTTCATTAAATTGCGGTAACAAGCGCAAGTTGTTAGCATCGAACCGCTGAGGAGACTTGGGCACCTGTACACCGTGCCACTCACCCACACCGCACCATCTCTGCCCATGGAAAGACGCTGTCCTTCCATATCAAGTTTGGCTTTCTCAGTCTCCTGCCGCATCCTCTCCACTGCAATCTCCTTTTCAAACTCCATCTCATACCTCATTTTGTCATGACTCAGCTGCAACAATAACATCTCCTTATGCTGCTCAAAGGACCGTGAACTAGCCTGCAACAGAGGTTTAACACCCCCTCTTTCTCTGCCGGAAACACTCCCGTTTCACGTAATGCCGACACAATAGAGGCTTTTATTGTGCTTTTTAGCCTCTTATCGCCAACGACTTCCACCGAGAAATGTTCCGCAATAACGAGCAGCTGCTCCATTGAGAAATTTCCAAGGGCTTCCTGAGACGGAGCCCTGATAAACGCGTCTATATCCGCCATACTACAACGCAACACCGGAGCTTACACTGAGACAAAGAAAAATAACTGATTGGAGTTTCCCCACTAACTACGACACCCGCTAACTAATCTCCTCCCTAGTCTTCATGTAGTTACTTGCGGCGGGTATTTATGCACTAAAGACCGCTGGCCGAGCAAAGCGACTAGCAAGCTAGCAAAAATACTGCGACCACGGCCATGCCCCCAAACCGAAGCTTCAGCCACTTTCACCACAACATTACACCCCGCACAACGATCCCAAGGGAACCGTCGCTACCACCTATCAGGAGAAACTCCGCACAAAATAACGAACTAACTCACAAACACACACGCTTCTCTTACCGGTTTGGACGAGCCCCCAGCTGTCATGGCTTGGCTCTCAGCCACAACAAACGCACGATGGAGACGATGGCGCGAGTAAAAAAGAGAAGTTTTATTCACCCTACAGGATAACAACACAGGAGAAAACAATCCATTAGGCAGGAGGTCAGCTGTTCCTGGCTGCTCCTCGTCCTACGTCCTCCGGCCAGAGAGAGAGAAAGACTGCAGCCTTCCTCAGGTCCTTTATGGAGATCCTGATTGGATTGAGAGCACCTGGGGAGAGGCTGCACCTGGAGACAATCAGGGAGAGAGAAGCACACACACACAAAGGCACACACACACCAGCAGAGACAGTGAGGCAGAGGTCGTCACACCGAGGTCCCCAGTTCATCTCCGTCTTCTGGAGGAAATTCTGCCGGCTCCTAGGCGCCACCGTCAGCCTGTCTTCCGGCTACCGCCCCCAGTCCAATGGCCAGACAGAACGCCTAAATCAGGACCTCGAGACCTGCCTCAGATGCCTCGTGTCCCAGAGCCCGAGGTCATGGAGCGACCAACTCACCTGGGTGGAATACTCCCACAAGACTCTTCCCTCGGCTTCTACAGGTCTCTCCCCCTTCCACTGCGCCTATGGATATCAACCCCCGCTGTTCCCAGCCAACGAGGAGGAGGTCAGAGTCCCGTCTGCGCACGCCATGGTCGGAAGGTCTGGGCCGGAGCTCGGCAGGCACTCCTTTGGACATCCGCTAGGATGAAGACAGCGGCAAATCGTTCCCGCCGTGCGGCTCCCGTCTACAGACCGGGTCAGTGTGTCTGGTTATCCACTAAAGACTTACCCCTACATGTTCATTCCAGGAAGTTGGCACCAAGGTTCGTGGGTCCTTTCCCAATTCAGAACATTATTAACCCTGTCGCGGTGCGTCTCCGATTCCCCAGGTCTCTCAAGGTCCACCCCACGTTCCACGTCAGCGAAATCAAGCCTGTTCAGGAGAGCGCCCTGGTTCCCGCCTCCTAGGCCCCTCCACCACCCCGGATCATCGACGGGGGCCCGGTATACACGATCAGGAAGCTACTAGCGGTCCGCAAACGGGGCCGAGGACATCAATACCTGGTCGAATGGGAGGGATACGGTCCTGAGGAGCGCTTATGGGTAGCTCCCGCACTTATCATTGATAAAACTCTGATCAGGGACTTCCACGATCGTCGTCCTGATCAGCCTGGGCCATTAGGAGTCGTTCCTAGAGGGGGGGGTACTGTTGTGTCTCGTCAAATGTGTTAGTTATGTTTATGTATTTTGTCTGTCATTTCCTGTTTTATTTTGTACTTACCTCTTGTCTTTCATTTCAGGCCCTGTTTCTTCCTCCTCTTGTGTGTTTTTCCGCCATCATCAGTGTCTGCCCCGCCCCTGATTGTTTCCACCTGTTCCCACTCACCTCATGTTTAAATAGTCCTGTCTCTCCCCTGTCCTGTGTCAGTTCGTCTTGTTTGTTTCCCCGAATGGTCGTGCCAAGCCTCAGCTAAGAAAGAATCGCTGTTACTCATGTCAGGTTTTGTTGTTTTGTTTATGTTGTAGTCTTAAGTTTCTTTCTTAAGTTCTCTTTTGTTATGCATAGTTTTTTCCTCCTTGTGAGCGCTTTTTGTTAATTCCAGTAGCTACTCTGTTAAAATTAATTACCTGATCTTTGAAATAAAAGATACATTTTTGTTACATTCAAGACTTTGTCTCTGTGCATTTGGGTCCATCAGTTCGTGTCGAGGTCCTGACATTGAATGCATGAATGAAAGTTCGAAGAAGGAAATAAAAGACATTCAAAGAAAAGTGATAAAAAAGAAAAGCTAACAGGTTGAGTTGTAAAAATTGTGTTTCTATTTTCAAGATGTGAGATGATTGCCACACAAACATGTCTGTAAAAAATAAAATGTTGGGGTTTTCTTGTTAATGAAAGAAATAAGAGGACTAAAGTGAAAATCTCAGTCATTTGTTTTGTTTAATTAGAAAAACATCTCAAAATTATTTTTCTGAAACAAGATATTTGAATTTTTTAATAAATATTGTATTTATCTGTAGGATTAAGAAAAAATTCAATAAATTCAGATTTTCAATTATTTTTTCAGAAAAACATGTGAAAACCTTTTAGCTAATGCAGCTCTTTAGTAAACCCTGCACATGTTTTGTCAGGTTAGTGTAGATCTCTTTATTTGCATGATTTTAGCACATTGCTGTTTATGTTTCATCGTTTTTTAAGCTGCAGCACGTTACTCCTAATGTAAGTGTTTGGGCCGTAGTTTGTACATTTTAAACTTAAACATCGAATTTAAAGTAAAAAAAGGTCAAATACATTTTGTTCTTGTTCTTCAGAGAGTGATAAAAACTGCTGCAACACTTTTTAGACCGTAAAACCGGGATGACATTGAAACCAGAGCTGAAAAAGGTGTACTTGTACAAGATGAAAAAGGCATCTCTTGCTAAGATGTAGCAGGAAATAAATAATGGAGCCTGCAGGCTGGTGAGCCGTTTCTACGCCAGCAGCAGTTTGATGTCAGACCGGTCTGACCGGAACAGGAAGGAACTCCTGCGTCACATTGTAAACGTTAAAGTCACACAGGGAACATAGAGAGCCGAAGTCCCTCCCTTTCCGGTGGACCACCATGGGAACTTATTTCGGGAAAAATATGTATGGTAGTCCATGGCGAGAGAGAAATTATTATTATTGATCCCGTTTGAATTGTGCCATGAATTACACATGAGATGTTTGTCAATTTAAAAAAATAATTTCCAAATCAAGAAAGTCACAGTTTGTCGTAAAATTGTTGAAATATAAGACTATGAAAATACGCAACTAGAAAGACCACAAATCCAAGAGTCGCGTAAGTGATGTCATAACTCGTTTAACACTCACCGATACCTTTTACAGCCGGTCCCGCATGCTGGCAACCGACTAACTCTCCTTTTGTGTAATAGCCGCTCTCAACATGCCCAGACGTGTAATGATTTCCACCTCGTTTAATACTTTTCACCTCATTCTGAAAGAAAGAGGTGAAATGTGCCAAGGTGACAGCCATCTTGGTGTTGGTGACGTGTGTTGTGCGAGACCAGAGATGTAGTTCATTAAGCGGTTTCACACAAAACTAAGTGTTACTTCACAGTTTTACGACAAACTTTTTTTTTCTTGACTTGCAAAATTATCTTTTAAATTGACAAACATCATATGTGTAATTCGTGGCACAATTCAAACGGGATCGAAAAATAATTTCTCTCTCGCCATTGACTACAATACATATTTTTTCTGAAATAAGGTCCCATGGGTCGGAAGTAGAAGGGCGGGACTTAGGCTCTCTATAAGGTCCCATGGGTCGGAAGTAGAAGGGCGGGACTTCTCTATTGAGCTTCTGTTCTTCTGTGGGTTTGTTTTGAGTCTAATGTAAGAGTATAAAGCGAGGTGTGTGTGTCGATGAGATAACACAACAGCACCCAGGTATGAGTTTGAGATTGTGTCAGCAGAAAGACAGCAGGTGTGTGTGTGTGTGGTGTGTGTGTGTATGTTGTGTGTGTGTGTGTGTTCTTGTTAATGTCAGGTGGGAGAGATAAGAAAGGGTGAGTTATTAGTATTAGTATTAATAATAATGTTTTTGTGTGTGGTTTAGGGAGGGCGGCGCACTAGCAGCCTCTATTGGCCAGCCACCACTGTCTGTTCCTCCGATACTTTTATTTTCTTTGATGTATCCATAGTTCGCTCATCGAGCCGGGGGTCAGGTTATTCACTCGCAAGAAAAGGCGCTGGCGCGGGACCGTAGCAGGATATGACGCTTATTTTAGTTGACCTAATTAAAACCGTTATTTTTTTATTAATGTGTCACAGTATCACCTCAAAATACAAGATACGAAACATTTTCAACCATGCAAAAAATATAAATAGTCCTACAAATATTTTATTTAATTTCTTTCTTATTTTTGTCTAAACTCAAGGGAGCCAGAGAAGAGGGTTTAAAGAGCCGCATGCGACTCCGGAGCCGCGGGTTGCAGACCCCTATCACATACAAAGTGTTGGAGCGTTAGCCAGTAGAAGTGCAAGTGTTACATAGTGATGGTCCTATTTTTTACGGAAGTAAACAAAGAAGTCCAATGGAGGCGTTTCAGGCAGGGGGGAGTGTGGGGGAGAGAAACTTCTTCTGGAATGAATTTTGGGATTTTAGCCTTTGCTGTTATCATTTACATGCAGAAAAAACTATATAGCACACAACAGGAAAGGGTAAACCAATACAAGCATAATAGGGTTTCTTTAATGATGCAAAAAAAAACATCCCTCCCCCTTACAGTTATTATGAACAGGGAAACCTACTGGGAACAAAACCGTTTGGTGCCAGGCTGTAAACATTTGTATTTTTGCTGTAAAGTTGTGCATTTTGACATTGGGGCTTAGGGGATTGACGTGCTGTTGGAGCCAGCCTAAAGTGGCCATCACTGCAGTTTTTTGGCACCTCACTCTATAAAAGTATACTTCACATTTTCATTTTACAGGAAAGAGGAAACATCATCTTTAATGCGATTAGCTCATGTCCGTTTTTTCCAGTGTATCAGCTGGTTAGAATCTCCCATTACCCCTTTTCCACCACGACAATTTCCGTTGCAGGGCTAGTGGGGCTAGCTCCAATGAACCCTTTTGCTTTTCCAGCGATTAGCCCCTCGTCATGACATCCTCGCTTACTTTGCTGCTCTTCCCAGCAACACCAGGGAAAATAACAAAATGCTGGACCTCGCTGAGGACACAGCTAATTTTGTTCTTATACTTACAAGGCTAGATTCACTAGCAAGCACAAGTTTTCCAACAACTTTCTACTCTTCGTGGTACTTGCCATGAACTGCTGTTGCTCACGTACATTTTGCCCCAGACTCTGAGGTAAAGTTCCGATGTATACTGCTTTATGCTCTTGGTGCTGTCCAGGCAAATAGTTGGTACCCTAGTTCAACCAATTTACGCAGCCGAGAGCCAGCACCTCTGCAGTGGAAACACAACAAAATGGTTCGCAAACGGACCTCGGCTCCGAACCATTCCTGGAACTGCCTCAGTGGAAAAGGGGTGACTTCCAATGTCAACAACACACCCACAATTAAGGCAGTGTTAAAAAGAGTGGAGCTAATGATACAGCCTGAAATCCTCCAAAGTGTTTTCCACCTGAACGATAACAACTCTTCCATCCATCAAGTTGTCACCACTGATCTTTCCTGTCCCGCTCAGCACTGCTCCTCCCCCAAAGATCCTGCAATGTCACTCAGGTCCAGAGAGTCCGCAGGTATGGGAGTTTTCCTGCTGCTTTTCAGAGACTGGCTGGGATAAACCTCCACGGATTTAGAGATAGATTGCAGGGAGCGTTCGCGGTAATATCCAAAAGCTTCCCGTGCGTTCTCTTCACGGATGCTTTGCTCAAAGGTCTTGCGCTTGTGCCTGAACTCGATGACTGTCTTGGTGTAGGAGTTGAGGGTGGTGACTGATGCGCCCATGCAGCAGGTAAAGGACGCCCAGGCCATGCTGAAAAAAAAAAATATATCACTTAGTAATTCAGCACAAGTCTGACTGGTGTTGGATTTTATGATTAAAAAAGGGGAACACCCATGTAGAGACAAAATTCAAAATTCCATTTGGATAATTTTTTTCTCAATATTTTTTGTTTGCGGAGATTAGTGTTAAGCAGATTGAAGTCTTTTTCATTCTCCTCAAGCATGCTGGGCCACACGAGAGATCAGACAATCAAATCATTGCCTCATGTACTTCACGCGCGTTGGTTAATGCCAACAAAAAGTCAAGAATTGTTTCGCTTCTGCAAACGATTTTTCAGCATACTGTGCATATTGTGAAATATCATCTCCTTATGCAATTCCAATCAGGCTTGCATTGGAGCTTTGCACACCAAAGCCTAATCCTACCATAACATGAGAGCTTTGGGATTTTTTTCATTCGAAACAGTGATGCTAAGGAGAGGTGACAGCAGAGATACAACAAACTATTTGGGGCTGCTACGTGCAGAAGGGAATCCCTCATCTGGCCTCTTACCGGCTGATTCGAATCAACTTATTTATAAAACAGCTTTATATGATATGATGGATGAGGATGGTGTCAGTACAATCTTTGAGTTTGAGTGTGGAGTCATACCAAAAGGACCAGCCGTAGACCCAGTTGTAGGGTCTCCAGTCGGGGGGGCCGAGGCTGACAGTGACCTGGAACACCTGTGTGTACATCACATGAGCCACCATGCCCAGAAGACCTGAAACAATAAAGAAAAAATGTGGTTAGCTAGAAATACAAGTATACACAAATAATTCTTCAGAAACAGGATGGTAAGCTTCAACTAGTTTTGAAGTAGAGTAAAACCTTCTCATGAAATATGCAAATATGTAAACAAGATAATGTAATGTCCATTGATAGCCTTACATTCTTGAATTCATGCCCTACTTTCTACACAATGCTTATCTTTTATCAAGTTTTGGCTAATGGAATGTCAAACTCTTGACTATAGTTCCAAAAAGCAATGAAAACAAGTACTGAAAGCCTCTTTGTTCATTAGAAATAAAACCTGACTACCTGAGAGCACAGTGAAGACGGCAGCGAAGGCGTTGAGCTTGAGTCCATCGATGACGTTGCTGGAGTGGACCAGGTCTAAACACATGAGGCTGAAGCCCACCAGCAGCAGGACGATGTACAACATCTCAGAAACCAGCGACAGCCACAGCATCCCTGCAAAGGGGGGACACATTTGATTACGATAACATTTTAATCATTGTGTTATGTAATGTACAGTTTATTTACAGTAAGTCACAATAAGTCCAAAGTCTTTCATGTGATGGAACCACATGTCTGAATGTCCTTTGACTTTCTCAAGAATCAATCAACAGGTGTATTGCTGAGGATCAAAGGAAGACATTAAAACACAGAATACTCTAAAATGTTAAAGAACTGATTCACTCCATCTCATTCTTCAGAATTATTCTCTGTTTGATTGAGTTATTTTTTCCAAAAATGCTTTCCTATGGTGAACAGTTAGACAATGTTTATGTGTGGGGCTTTCATTGTGAAAGGTAAGAACAGTAGGAGTTGATTTGGCCTGTCAAGCTTGAAAGCAGTACTACAGTTGGTTGTGTTTATTGGCTACAGAGCATCCTCGACTCATAAGCCTCTGTAACACTACTTAAAGTGGACCTATTATGCTATATTTGACAAATATATTGTAGGGCCATACCTATACAAAACATGTCTGTGAAGTTTTTTTTTCAAAATACCAAACAGATCACCCATTGTAGCCATGCCTCATACTGCTCAAACCCCTCTTTTGCAGCCCTGTTAAAGAAAGGCAGATTTTGGGTCCTTAGCTTGAAAAAAAAAAGAAGAGGAGGCGGAGCTAATGCCTGATCAGAATTCTACCGGAGATAAAGTTCAATTCGGTTGTGATAAAACGCCATCCTGTTTAAACCACATCAAGGATTATTTCTGAAATAGTATGGAGCTCAAATGCTTTTTCTCTTGCAGGTTTATCACAAGGTGAGTTCTTTTTTTATTTCCTGCATTTTAAACACATGTGCTCTACTACAGTACAGGTTAGCTCTGAGTGTTAGCGAGGCTTGCTAATGGTCAGGCATTGTTTCTGATAGCAACTTTCTGTGGGTCCGCCACCTATTTGACGTCAGGTCGGATGGAATCTGTATCCGCCATGGATGTATAATAAGAACAGTATCCGCTCGTTGTACACCCGTTTTTAAAAGATTTGGGTACGGAGGAAAAGAGAGGGTTTTATTTTCTGACGCTGCGTGAGTTCCCGACACACCGGGGACACATATTCATGTATAAAAGACATCACAAAGTGCATTTTGCATGATAGGTCCCCTTTAAGTTTACATTTCAATGTAACGTGACGCTAATTTCTAATTTTTCCCAGACATTTCTTTTGCTCTTTCCCCTTGAAATATCTGCTTTAAACAGCAAGGAACAGCATGTTGGGTTCAGCTTACTCTCCATTCATGAACAGATCAGGAAGAGACCAGACATAGTGGAGATCTTTAGTAGAAATTTGGAGACATATTTACTCAACATTTTCTTGACGGCCACGTTCATCTGGTTGACATTATTATTTACACACATTGAACTGAATTATTTTAGTATCTTCTGATTCAATCAGATATACAGGATATGACATTTTCTCAGATGGCAAAGTTGAAAATCCTTATCCTTACTAAACTTAATTGTTATTAATGTTTGATAATACACCTTTACAAATTGGTGGAATTGATTAACAAATATACAGGTTACTTCTAGAGTTCCAGATTTGCCTTCAGGGAGTGTACTGTAATCAGTGGCGGCTCCAGAGTATTTTTGTCGGGTAATCTATGGTAGGGCTAACCCATACAGTGGTGGGCTCAAGTCAGTATTTGCAATGTAATTACATACACGTTATATCGCCCCCAGTGACAGTGAAACGCCACGCGTGAGGTTTAGATTATTTCCCTGTCTCAATCCAAATTGAACTGTATGAAATAAAAAGGCACATTGTTCTTGTAGTAAATAAAAAGGGTGACCTGGAGCCAATCCTGCAATTTCCCCACAGGTGAAAGAGTTGACATGCTGAAAACCCAACCCTGCAGGGGGTCTGGGGGGATTCTCCCCCAGGATATTTTTTGAAATACTAACAAAATACACATTCTGGTATCTCTTGAGAAGAAAAATAAATAAATCTATTACTACACATTTAAAAAAATGAATGCCATTTTTGTTTTGTTGTTACTTTGTTCAGAAAGCTGAACCTGCTGCTCCTCACAGAGAGA
>JASDAP010000200.1:0-27885 GCA_031216635.1 Dissostichus eleginoides | reverse complement strand
TAATTCTCTCAAAAAGTTACTGAAAGATACACTTTTGTGTTTAAAAGCTGACCACTCAATAATAAAAGTACTTTGTTTTGTAATTTCGTTAAGAATGTGACTCTTAATGGCAGTTTGTGATTTTGAGGCTATTTCAGTGAAACAAGGCCGTTTTCAACATTTGACAGATTTATGCTTAATTCTCTCAAAAAGTTACTGAAGATACACTTTTTGTGTTTAAAACTGACCACTAATAATGAAGTACTTTGTTTTGTATATTTCGTTAAGAATGGACTCTTAATGGCAGTTTGTGATTTTGAGGCTATTTCAGTGAAACCAGGCATTTCAACATTTGACAGATTTATGCTTAATCTCTCAAAAGTTACTGACAAGATACACTTTTGTGTTTAAAAACTGACCACTCAATAATGAAGTACTTTGTTTTGTATATTTCGTAAGAATGTGACTCTTAATGGCAGTTTTGATTTGAGGCTATTTCAGTGAAACAAGGCCGTTTTCAACATTTGACAGATTTATGCTTAATTCTCTCAAAAAGTTACTGACAGATACACTTTTGTGTTTAAAAAGCTGACCACTCAATAATAAGTACTTGTTTTTGTATATTTCGTTAAGAATGTGACTATTAATGGCAGTTTGTGATTTTGAGGCTATTTCAGTGAAACAAGGCCGTTTTCAACATTTGACAGATTTATGCTTAATTCTCTCAAAAAGTTACTGACAGATACACTTTTGTGTTAAAAACTGAAAACTAAGTAATGTTTGTGTTTTGTTAAGAATGACTTTAATGGCAGTTTGTGATTTTGAGGCTATTTCAGTGAAACAAGGCCGTTTTCAACATTTGACAGATTTATGCTTAATTCTCTCAAAAAGTTACTGACAGATACACTTTTGTGTTTAAAAACTGACCACTCAATAATGAAGTGCTTTGTTTTTGTATATTTCGTTAAGAATGTGACTCTTAATGGCAGTTTGTGATTTGAGGCTATTTCAGTGAAACAAGGCCGTTTCACATTTGACAGATTTATGCTTAATTCTCTCAAAAGTTACTGACAGATACACTTTTGTGTTTAAAAGCTGAACTAGATAATGTGTGTGATATTTCGTTAAGAATGTGACTTTAATGGCAGTTTGTTTGATTTTGAGGCTATTTCAGTGAAACCAGGCCGTTTTCAACATTTGACAGATTTATGCTTAATTCTCTCAAAAAGTTACTGACAGATACACTTTTGTGTTTAAAAACTGACCACTCAATAATAAAGTACTTTGTTTTTGTATATTTCGTTAAGAAGTGACTCTAATGGCAGTTTGTGATTTTGAGGCTATTTCAGGTGAAACAGGCCGTTTTCAACATTTGACAGATTTATGCTTAATTCTCTCAAAAAGTTACTGACAGATACACTTTTGTGTTTAAAAGCTGACCACTCAATAATAAAGTACTTTGTTTTTGTATTTCGTTAAGAATGTGACTCTAATGGCAGTTTGTGATTTTGAGGCTATTTCAGTGAAACCAGGCCGTTTTCAACATTTGACAGATTTATGCTTAATTCTCTCAAAAGTTACTGACAGATACACTTTTGTGTTTAAAACTGACCACTCAATAATGAAGTACTTTGTTTTTGTATATTTCGTTAAGAATGTGACTCTTAATGGCAGTTTGTGATTTTGAGGCTATTTCAGTGAAACAGGCCGTTTTCAACATTTGACAGATTTATGCTTAATTCTCTCAAAAAGTTACTGACAGATACACTTTTGTGTTTAAAAGCTGAACTCAATAATGTGTTTGTATATTTCGTTAAGAATGTGACTCTTAATGGCAGTTTGTGATTTTGAGGCTATTTCAGTGAAACAGGCCGTTTTCAACATTTGACAGATTTATGCTTAATTCTCTCAAAAGTTACTGACAGATACACTTTTGTGTTTAAAAGCTGACCACTCAATAATAAAGTACTTTGTTTTTGTATTTCGTTAAGAATGTGACTCTTAATGGCAGTTTGGATTTGAGGCTATTTCAGTGAAACAAGGCCGTTTTCAACATTTGACAGATTTATGCTTAATTCTCTCAAAAAGTTACTGACAGATACACTTTTGTGTTTAAAAGCTGACCACTCAATAATGAAGTACTTTGTTTTGTATATTTCGTTAAGAATGTGACTCTTAATGGCAGTTTGTGATTTTGAGGCTATTTCAGTGAAACAATGCGTTTCAAACATTTGACAGATTTATGCTTAATTCTCTCAAAAAGTTACTGACAGATACACTTTTGTGTTTAAAAGCTGACCACTCAATAATAAAGTACTTTGTTTTGTATATTTCGTTAAGAATGTGACTCTTAATGGCAGTTTGTGATTTTGAGGCTATTTCAGTGAAACAAGGCCGTTTTCAACATTTGACAGATTTATGCTTAATTCTCTCAAAAAGTTACTGACAGATACACTTTTGTGTTTAAAAGCTGAACTCAATAATAAAGTACTTTGTTTTTTGTATTTCGTTAAGAATGTGACTCTTAATGGCAGTTTTGTGATTTTGAGGCTATTTCAGTGAAACAGGCCGTTTTCAACATTTGACAGATTTATGCTTAATTCTCTCAAAAAAGTTACTGACAGATACACTTTTGTGTTTAAAAGCTGAACCATAATAGAAGTGTTTTGTATATTTCGTTAAGAATGTGACTCTTAATGGCATTTGTGATTTTGAGGCTATTTCAGTGAAACAAGGCCGTTTTCAAATTTGACAGATTTATGCTTAATTCTCTCAAAAGTTACTGACAGATACACTTTTGTTTAAAACTGACCACTCAATAATAAAGTACTTTGTTTTTGTATTTCGTTAAGAATGTGACTCTTAATGGCAGTTTGTGATTTTGAGGCTATTTCAGTGAAACAAGGCCGTTTTCAACATTTGACAGATTTATGCTTAATTCTCTCAAAAAGTTACTGACAGATACACTTTTGTGTTTAAAACTGACCACTCAATAATAAAGTACTTTGTTTTTGTATATTTCGTAAGAATGTGACTCTTAATGGCAGTTTGTGATTTTGAGGCTATTTCAGTGAAAAAGGCCGTTTTCAACATTTGACAGATTTATGCTTAATTCTCTCAAAAAGTTACTGACAGATACACTTTTGTGTTTAAAAGCTGACCACTCAATAATGAAGTCTTTGTTTTTGTATATTTCGTTAAGAATGTGACTCTTAATGGCAGTTTGTGATTTTGAGGCTATTTCAGTGAAACAGGCCGTTTTCAACATTTGACAGATTTATGCTTAATTCTCTCAAAAAGTTACTGACAGATACACTTTTGTGTTTAAAACTGACTCAATAATGAAGTACTTTGTTTTTGTATATTTCGTTAAGAATGTGACTCTTAATGGCAGTTTGTGATTTTGAGGCTATTTCAGTGAAAAAGGCGTTTTCAACATTTGACAGATTTATGCTTAATTCTCTCAAAAAGTTACTGACAGATACACTTTTGTGTTTAAAAGCTGACCACTCAATAATAAAGTACTTTGTTTTTGTATATTTCGTTAAGAATGTGACTTTAATGGCAGTTTGTGATTTTGAGGCTATTTCAGTGAAACAAGGCGTTTTCAACATTTGACAGATTATGCTTAATTCTCTCAAAAAGTTACTGACAGATACACTTTTGTGTTTAAAAGCTGACCACTCAATAATAAAGTACTTTGTTTTGTGTATATTTCGTTAAGAATGTGACTCTTAATGGCAGTTTGTGATTTTGAGGCTATTTCAGTGAAACAGGCCGTTTTCAACATTTGACAGATTTATGCTTAATTCTCTCAAAAGTTACTGACAGATACACTTTTGTGTTTAAAAGCTGACCACTCAATAATAAGTGTTTTTGTATTTTCGTTAAGAATGTGACTCTTAATGGCAGTTTGTGATTTTGAGGCTATTTCAGTGAAACAGGCCGTTTTCAACATTTGACAGATTTATGCTTAATTCTCTCAAAAAGTTACTGACAGATACACTTTTTGTTTAAAAGCTGAAACTCAATAATGAAGTACTTTGTTTTGTGTATTTCGTTAGAATGTGACTCTTAATGGCAGTTTGTGATTTTGAGGCTATTCAGTGAAACAAGGCCGTTTTCAACATTTGACAGATTTATGCTTAATTCTCTCAAAAAGTTACTGACAGATACACTTTTGTGTTAAAGCTGACCACTCAATAATAAAGTACTTTGTTTTTGTATATTTCGTTAAGAATGTGACTCTTATGGCAGTTTGTGATTTTGAGGCTATTTCAGTGAAACAAGGCCGTTTTCAACATTTGACAGATTTATGCTTAATTCTCTCAAAAAGTTACTGACAGATACACTTTTGTGTTTAAAAGCTGACCACTCAATAATAAAGTACTTTGTTTTTGTATATTTCGTTAAGAATGTGACTCTTAATGGCAGTTTGTGATTTTGAGGCTATTTCAGTGAAACAATGCCGTTTTCAACATTTGACAGATTTATGCTTAATTCTCTCAAAAAGTTACTGACAGATACACTTTTGTGTTTAAAACTGACCACTCAATAATGAAGTACTTTGTTTTTGTATTTCGTTAAGAATGTGACTCTTAATGGCATTTGTGATTTTGAGGCTATTTCAGTGAAACAAGGCCGTTTTCAACATTTGACAGATTTATGCTTAATTCTCTCAAAAGTTACTGACAGATACACTTTTGTGTTTAAAAGCTGACCACTAATAATGTTGTATATTTCGTTAAGAATGTGACTCTTAATGGCAGTTTGTGATTTTGAGGCTATTTCAGTGAAACAAGGCCGTTTTCAACATTTGACAGATTTATGCTTAATTCTCTCAAAAAGTTACTGACAGATACACTTTGTGTTTAAAACTGAACTCAATAATGAAGTACTTTGTTTTGTATATTTCGTTAAGAATGTGACTCTTAATGGCAGTTTGTGATTTTGAGGCTATTTCAGTGAAACAAGGCCGTTTTCAACATTTGACAGATTTATGCTTAATTCTCTCAAAAAGTTACTGACAGATACACTTTTGTGTTTAAAACTGACCACTCAATAATAAAGTACTTGTTTTTTGTATATTTCGTTAAGAATGTGACTCTTATGTTTGTGATTTTGAGGCTATTTCAGTGAAAAGGCCGTTTTCAACATTTGACAGATTTATGCTTATTCTCTCAAAAAGTTACTGACAACACTTTTGTGTTTAAACTGACCACTCAATAATGAAGTACTTGTTTTTGTATATTTCGTTAAGAATGTGACTCTTAATGGCAGTTTGTGATTTTGAGGCTATTTCGTGAAACAATGCCATTTTCAACATTTGACAGATTTATGCTTAATTCTCTCAAAAGTTACTGACAGATACATTTTGTGTTTAAAACGAAAACTAATATGAAAGTACTTTGTTTTTGTGTATTTCGTTAAAATGTGACTCTTAATGGCAGTTTGAGTTTTGAGGCTATTTCAGTGAACAGCCATTTTTTCAACATTTGACAGATTTATGCTTAATTCTCTCAAAAAGTTACTGACGTACACTTTTGTGTTTAAAAGCTGACCACTCAATAATGAAGTACTTTGTTTTTGTATATTTCGTTAAGAATGTGACTCTTAAAGGCAGTTTGTGATTTTGAGGCTATTTCAGTGAACAATGCCGTTTTCAACATTTGACAGATTTATGCTTAATTCTCTCAAAAAGTTACTGAAAGATACACTTTTGTGTTTAAAACTGACCATCAATAATGAAGTACTTTGTTTTTGTATATTTCGTTAAGAATGTGACTATTAAGGCAGTTTGTGATTTTGAGGCTATTTCAGTGAAACAATGCCGTTTTCACATTTGACAGATTTATGCTTATTCTCTCAAAAAGTTACTGAGACAGATACACTTTTGTGTTTAAAAGATGACACTAATAATGTTTTTGTTTTTTTTTGTTAAGAATGTGACTCTTAATGGCATTTTGTGATTTTGAGGCTATTTCAGTGAAACAATGCCGTTTCAACATTTGACAGATTTATGCTTAATTCTCTCAAAAAGTTACTGACAGATACACTTTTGTGTTTAAAACTGACCAAACTCAATATGAAGTACTTTGTTTTTGTGTATTTCGTAAGAATGTGACTCTTAATGGCAGTTTGTGATTTTGAGGCTATTTCAGTGAAACAATGCCGTTTTCAACATTTGACAGATTTATGCTTAATTCTCTCAAAAAGTTACTGACAGATACACTTTTGTGTTTAAAAGCTGACCACTCAATAATGAAGTACTTTGTTTTTGTATATTTCGTTAAGAATGTGACTCTATTAATGGCAGTTTGTGATTTTGAGGCTATTTCAGTGAAACATGCCGTTTTCAACATTTGACAGATTTATGCTTAATTCTCTCAAAAGTTACTGACAGATACACTTTGTGTTTAAAACTGACCACTCATAATGAAAGTACTTTGTTTTTGTATTTCGTTAAGAATGTGACTCTTAATGGCAGTTTGTGATTTTGAGGCTATTTCAGTGAAACAAGGCCGTTTTCAACATTTGACAGATTTATGCTTAATTCTCTCAAAAGTTACTGACATACACTTTTGTGTTTAAAAGATGACCAAATAAGTATTGTTTTTGTATATTTTTGTTAAGAATGTGACTCTTAATGGCAGTTTGTGATTTTGAGGCTATTTCAGTGAAACAGCCGTTTTCAACATTTGACAGATTTATGCTTAATTCTCTCAAAAAGTTACTGACAGATACACTTTTGTGTTAAAAGCTGACCACTAATAATAAGTACTTTGTTTTTGTTATTTCGTTAAGAATGTGACTCTAATGGCAGTTTTGATTTTGAGCTATTTCAGTGAAACAAGGCAGTTTTCAACATTTGACAGATTTATGCTTAATTCTCTCAAAAACTTACTGACAGATACACTTTTGTGTTTAAAAGCTGACCACTCAATAATAAGTACTTTGTTTTTGTATATTTCGTTAAGAATGTGACTCTTAATGGCAGTTTGTGATTTTGAGGCTATTTCAGTGAAACAAGGCCGTTTTCAACATTTGACAGATTTATGCTTAATTCTCTCAAAAAGTTACTGACAGATACACTTTTGTGTTTAAAAGCGACTAATAATAAAGTACTTTGTTTTTGTATATTTCGTTAAGAATGTGACTCTTAATGGCAGTTTGTGATTTTGAGGCTATTTCAGTGAAACAGCCGTTTTCAACATTTGACAGATTTATGCTTAATTCTCTCAAAAAGTTACTGACAGATACACTTTTGTGTTTAAAAGCTGACCACTCAATAATGAAGTACTTTGTTTTTGTATATTTCGTTAAGAATGTGACTCTTAATGGCAGTTTGTGATTTTGAGGCTATTTCAGTGAAACAGCCGTTTTCAACATTTGACAGATTTATGCTTAATTCTCTCAAAAAGTTACTGACAGATACACTTTGTTTAAAAGCTGACCACTCAATAATAAAGTACTTTGTTTTTGTATATTTCGTTAAGAATGTGACTCTTAATGGCAGTTTTGTGATTTTGAGGCTATTTCAGTGAAACACCGTTTTCAACATTTGACAGATTTATGCTTAATTCTCTCAAAAAGTTACTGACAGATACACTTTTGTGTTTAAAACTGACCACTCAATAATAAGTACTTTGTTTTTGTATATTTCGTTAAGAATGTGACTCTTAATGCAGTTTGTGATTTTGAGGCTATTTCAGTGAAAGCGTTTTCAACATTTGACAGATTTATGCTTAATTCTCTCAAAAAGTTACTGACAGATACACTTTTGTGTTTAAAACTGACCACTCATAATAAAGTACTTGTTTTTGTATATTTCGTTAAGAATGTGACTCTTAATGGCAGTTTGTGATTTTGAGGCTATTTCAGTGAAACAGGCCGTTTTCAACATTTGACAGATTTATGCTTAATTCTCTCAAAAAGTTACTGACAGATACACTTTTGTGTTTAAACTGACCACTAATAATAAGTACTTTGTTTTTGTTATTTCGTTAAGAATGTGACTCTTAATGGCAGTTTGATTTTGAGGCTATTTCAGTGAAACAGGCCGTTTTCAACATTTGACAGATTTATGCTTAATTCTCTCAAAAAGTTACTGACAGATACACTTTTGTGTTTAAAAACTGACCACTCAATAATGAAGTACTTTGTTTTTGTATATTTCGTTAAGAATGTGACTCTTAATGGCAGTTTGTGATTTTGAGGCTATTTCAGTGAAACAGGCCGTTTTCAACATTTGACAGATTTATGCTTAATTCTCTCAAAAAGTTACTGACAGATACACTTTTGTGTTTAAAAGCTGACCACTCAATAATGAAGTACTTTGTTTTTGTATATTTCGTTAAGAATGTGACTCTTTAATGCAGTTTGTGATTTTGAGGCTATTTCAGTGAAACAAGCCGTTTTCAACATTTGACAGATTTATGCTTAATTCTCTCAAAAAGTTACTGACAGATACACTTTGTGTTTAAACTGAACACTAGATAATGTGTTTTGTATATTTTTGTTAAGAATGTGACTCTTAATGGCAGTTTGTGATTTTGAGGCTATTTCAGTGAAACAGCCGTTTTCAACATTTGACAGATTTATGCTTAATTCTCTCAAAAAGTTACTGACAGATACACTTTTGTGTTTAAAACTGACCACTCAATAATAAGTACTTTGTTTTTGTATATTTCGTTAAGAATGTGACTCTTAATGGCAGTTTGGATTTTGAGGCTATTTCAGTGAAACAAGCCGTTTTCAACATTTGACAGATTTATGCTTAATTCTCTCAAAAAGTTACTGACAGATACACTTTTGTGTTTAAAAGCTGACCACTCAATAATAAGTACTTTGTTTTTGTATATTTCGTTAAGAATGTGACTCTTAATGCAGTTTGTGATTTTGAGGCTATTTCAGTGAAACAATCCGTTTTCAACATTTGACAGATTTATGCTTAATTCTCTCAAAAAGTTACTGACAGATACACTTTTGTGTTTAAAATGACCAAATAATACTTGTTTGTATATTTCGTTAAGAATGTGACTCTTATGATTGTGATTTTGAGGCTATTTCAGTGAAACAAGCCGTTTTCAACATTTGACAGATTTATGCTTAATTCTCTCAAAAGTTACTGACAGATACACTTTTGTGTTTAAAAGCTGACCAACTAATAAAGTGTTTGTATATTTTTGTTAAGAATGTGACTCTTAATGGCAGTTTGTGATTTGAGGCTATTTCAGTGAAACAGCCGTTTTCAACATTTGACAGATTTATGCTTAATTCTCTCAAAAAGTTACTGACAGATACACTTTGTGTTTAAAACTGACCACTCAATAATGAAGTACTTTGTTTTTGTATATTTCGTTAAGAATGTGACTCTTAATGGCAGTTTGTGATTTGAGGCTATTTCAGTGAAACAGGCCGTTTTCAACATTTGACAGATTTATGCTTAATTCTCTCAAAAAGTTACTGACAGATACACTTTTGTGTTTAAAAGCTGACCACTCAATAATAAAGTACTTTGTTTTTGTATATTTCGTTAAGAATGTGACTCTTAATGGCAGTTGTGATTTTGAGGCTATTTCAGTGAAAACCGTTTTCAACATTTGACAGATTTATGCTTAATTCTCTCAAAAAGTTACTGACAGATACACTTTTGTGTTTAAAAACTGACCACTCAATAATGAAGTACTTTGTTTTTGTATATTTCGTTAAGAATGTGACTCTTAATGGCAGTTTGTGATTTTGAGGCTATTTCAGTGAAACAAGCCGTTTTCAACATTTGACAGATTTATGCTTAATTCTCTCAAAAAGTTACTGACAGATACACTTTTGTGTTTAAAAGGACCACTCAATAATAAGTACTTTGTTTTTGTATATTTCGTTAAGAATGTGACTCTTAATGGCAGTTTGTGATTTTGAGGCTATTTCAGTGAAACAAGGCCGTTTTCAACATTTGACAGATTTATGCTTAATTCTCTCAAAAAGTTACTGACAGATACACTTTTGTGTTTAAAAGCTGACCACTCAATAATAAAGTACTTTGTTTTTGTATATTTCGTTAAGAATGTGACTCTTAATGGCAGTTTGTGATTTTGAGGCTATTTCAGTGAAACAAGGCCGTTTTCAACATTTGACAGATTTATGCTTATTCTCTCAAAAAGTTACTGACAGATACACTTTTGTGTTTAAAAGCTGACCACTCAATAATGAAGTACTTTGTTTTTGTATATTTCGTTAAGAATGTGACTCTTAATGGCAGTTTGTGATTTTGAGGCTATTTCAGTGAAACAAGCCGTTTTCAACATTTGACAGATTTATGCTTAATTCTCTCAAAATTACTGACAGATACACTTTTGTGTTTAAAAGCTGACCAAATAATATGTGTTTTGTATATTTCGTTAAGAATGTGACTCTTAATGGCAGTTTGTGATTTTGAGGCTATTTCAGTGAAACAAGGCCGTTTTCAACATTTGACAGATTTATGCTTAATTCTCTCAAAAAGTTACTGACAGATACACTTTTGTGTTTAAAAGCTGACCACTCAATAATGAAGTACTTTGTTTTTGTATATTTCGTTAAGAATGTGACTCTTAATGGCAGTTTGTGATTTTGAGGCTATTTCAGTGAAACAAGGCCGTTTTCAACATTTGACAGATTTATGCTTAATTCTCTCAAAAAGTTACTGACAGATACACTTTTGTGTTTAAAAGCTGACCACTCAATAAAGTACTTTGTTTTTGTATATTTCGTTAAGAATGTGACTCTTAATGGCAGTTTGTGATTTTGAGGCTATTTCAGTGAAACAAGGCCGTTTTCAACATTTGACAGATTTATGCTTAATTCTCTCAAAAAGTTACTGACAGATACACTTTTGTGTTTAAAAGCTGACCACTCAATAATAAAGTACTTTGTTTTTGTATATTTCGTTAAGAATGTGACTCTTAATGGCAGTTTGTGATTTTGAGGCTATTTCAGTGAACAATGCCGCTTTCAACATTTGACAGATTTATGCTTAATTCTCTCAAAAAGTTACTGACTGATACACTTTTGTGTTTAAAAGCTGACCACTCAAATAATGTGTTTGTTTTATTTTCGTTAAGAATGTGACTCTTAATGGCAGTTTGTGATTTTGAGGCTATTTCAGTGAAACAATGCCGTTTTCAACATTTGACAGATTTATGCTTAATTCTCTCAAAAAGTTACTGACAGATACACTTTTGTGTTTAAAAGCTGAACTAATAATAAGTACTTTGTTTTTGTATTTCGTTAAGAATGTGACTCTTAATGGCAGTTTGTGATTTTGAGGCTATTTCAGTGAAACAAGCCGTTTTCAACATTTGACAGATTTATGCTTAATTCTCTCAAAAAGTTACTGACAGATACACTTTTGTGTTTAAAAGCTGACCACTCAATAATAAAGTACTTTGTTTTTGTATATTTCGTTAAGAATGTGACTCTTAATGGCAGTTTGTGATTTTGAGGCTATTTCAGTGAAACAACCGTTTTCAACATTTGACAGATTTATGCTTAATTCTCTCAAAAAGTTACTGACAGATACACTTTTGTGTTTAAAAGTGAACTCAATAATGAAGTACTTTGTTTTTGTATATTTCGTTAAGAATGTGACTCTTAATGGCAGTTTGTGATTTTGAGGCTATTTCAGTGAAACAAGCCGTTTTCAACATTTGACAGATTTATGCTTAATTCTCTCAAAAAGTTACTGACAGATACACTTTTGTGTTAAAAGCTGACCACTCAATAATAAAGTACTTTGTTTTTGTATATTTCGTTAAGAATGTGACTCTTATGGCAGTTTGTGATTTTGAGGCTATTTCAGTGAAACAAGGCCGTTTTCAACATTTGACAGATTTATGCTTAATTCTCTCAAAAAGTTACTGACGATACACTTTTGTGTTTAAACTGACACTCAATAATGAAGTACTTTGTTTTTGTATATTTCGTTAAGAATGTGACTCTTAATGGCAGTTTGTGATTTTGAGGCTATTTCAGTGAAACAATGCCGTTTTCAACATTTGACAGATTTATGCTTAATTCTCTCAAAAGTTACTGACAGATACACTTTTGTGTTTAAAAGCTGACCACTCAATAATAAGTACTTTGTTTTTGTATATTTCGTTAAGAATGTGACTCTTATGGCAGTTTGTGATTTTGAGGCTATTTCAGTGAAACAGGCCGTTTTCAACATTTGACAGATTTATGCTTAATTCTCTCAAAAAGTTACTGACAGATACACTTTTGTGTTTAAAAGCTGACCACTCAATAATAAGTACTTTGTTTTTGTATATTTCGTTAAGAATGTGACTCTTAATGGCAGTTTGTGATTTTGAGGCTATTTCAGTGAAACAAGGCCGTTTTCAACATTTGACAGATTTATGCTTAATTCTCTCAAAAAGTTACTGACAGATACACTTTTGTGTTTAAAAGCTGACCACTCAATAATAAGTACTTTGTTTTTGTATATTTCGTTAAGAATGTGACTCTTAATGGCAGTTTGTGATTTTGAGGCTATTTCAGTGAAACAAGCTTTTCAACATTTGACAGATTTATGCTTAATTCTCTCAAAAAGTTACTGACAGATACACTTTTGTGTTTAAAAGCTGACCACTCAATAATAAAGTACTTTGTTTTTGTATATTTCGTTAAGAATGTGACTCTTAATGGCAGTTTGTGATTTTGAGGCTATTTCAGTGAAACAAGGCCGTTTTCAACATTTGACAGATTTATGCTTAATTCTCTCAAAAAGTTACTGACAGATACACTTTTGTGTTTAAAAGCTGACCACTCAATAATAAAGTACTTTGTTTTTGTATATTTCGTTAAGAATGTGACTCTTAATGGCAGTTTGTGATTTTAGGCTATTTCAGTGAAACAAGCCGTTTTCAACATTTGACAGATTTATGCTTAATTCTCTCAAAAGTTACTGACAGATACACTTTTGTGTTTAAAAGCTGACCACTCAATAATGTACTTGTATTTTTGTTAATGTGACTCTTAATGGCAGTTTGTGATTTTGAGGCTATTTCAGTGAAACAAGGCCGTTTTCAACATTTGACAGATTTATGCTTAATTCTCTCAAAAAGTTACTGACAGATACACTTTTGTGTTTAAACTGACCACTCAATAATAAAGTACTTTGTTTTTGTATATTCGTTAAGAATGTGACTCTTAATGGCAGTTTGTGATTTTGAGGCTATTTCAGTGAAACAAGCCGTTTTCAACATTTGACAGATTTATGCTTAATTCTCTCAAAAAGTTACTGACAGATACACTTTTGTGTTTAAAAGCTGACCACTCAATAATAAAGTACTTTGTTTTTGTATATTTCGTTAAGAATGTGACTCTTAATGGCAGTTTGTGATTTGAGGCTATTTCAGTGAAACAAGGCGTTTTCAACATTTGACAGATTTATGCTTAATTCTCTCAAAAAGTTACTGACAGATACACTTTTGTGTTTAAAAGCTGACACTCAATAATAAAGTACTTTGTTTTTGTTATTTCGTTAAGAATGTGACTCTTATGGCAGTTTGTGATTTTGAGGCTATTTCAGTGAAACAAGCCGTTTTCAACATTTGACAGATTTATGCTTAATTCTCTCAAAAAGTTACTGACAGATACACTTTTGTGTTTAAAGCTGACCACTCAATAATGTGTTGTATATTTTGTTAAGAATGTGACTCTTATGGCAGTTTGTGATTTTGAGGCTATTTCAGTGAAACAATGCCGTTTTCAACATTTGACAGATTTATGCTTAATTCTCTCAAAAAGTTACTGACAAGATACACTTTTGTGTTTAAAACGCAACTAATAATGTACTTTGTTTTTGTATATTTCGTTAAGAATGTGACTCTTAATGGCAGTTTGTGATTTTGAGGCTATTTCAGTGAAACAATGCCGTTTTCAACATTTGACAGATTTATGCTTAATTCTCTCAAAAAGTTACTGAAAGATACACTTTTGTGTTTAAAAGCTGACCACTCTAATAAAGTACTTTGTTTTTGTATATTTCGTTAAGAATGTGACTCTTAATGGCAGTTTGTGATTTTGAGGCTATTTCAGTGAAACAAGGCCGTTTTCAACATTTGACAGATTTATGCTTAATTCTCTCAAAAAGTTACTGACAGATACACTTTTGTGTTTAAAAGCTGAACTCAATAATAAGTACTTTGTTTTTGTATATTTCGTTAAGAATGTGACTCTTAATGGCAGTTTGTGATTTTGAGGCTATTTCAGTGAAACAAGCCGTTTTCAACATTTGACAGATTTATGCTTAATTCTCTCAAAAGTTACTGACAATACACTTTTGTGTTTAAAATGAACTCATATAATGAAGTACTTTGTTTTTGTATATTTCGTTAAGAATGTGACTCTTAAGGCAGTTTGTGATTTGAGGCTATTTCAGTGAAACAATGCCGTTTTCAACATTTGACAGATTTATGCTTAATTCTCTCAAAAGTTACTGACAGATACACTTTTGTGTTTAAAAGCTGACCACTCAATAATAAAGTACTTTGTTTTTGTATATTTCGTTAAGAATGTGACTCTTAATGGCAGTTTGTGATTTTGAGGCTATTTCAGTGAAACAATGCCGTTTTCAACATTTGACAGATTTATGCTTAATTCTCTCAAAAAGTTACTGAGATACACTTTTGTGTTTAAAAGATGAAAATAATAATGTGTTGTATATTTTTGTTAAGAATGTGACTCTTAATGGCAGTTTGTGATTTTGAGGCTATTTCAGTGAAACAAGCCGTTTTCAACATTTGACAGATTTATGCTTAATTCTCTCAAAAAGTTACTGACAGATACACTTTTGTGTTTAAAAGCTGACCACTCAATAATAAAGTACTTTGTTTTGTATATTTCGTTAAGAATGTGACTTTAATGGCAGTTTGTGATTTGAGGCTATTTCAGTGAAACAAGGCCGTTTTCAACATTTGACAGATTTATGCTTAATTCTCTCAAAAGTTACTGACAGATACACTTTTGTGTTTAAAAGCTGACCACTCAATAATAAAGTACTTTGTTTTTGTATATTTTGTTAAGAATGTGACTCTTAATGGCAGTTTGTGATTTTGAGGCTATTTCAGTGAAACAATGCCGTTTTCAACATTTGACAGATTTATGCTTAATTCTCTCAAAAAGTTACTGACAGATACACTTTTGTGTTTAAAAGCTGACCACTCAATAATAAGTACTTTGTTTTTGTATATTTTGTTAAGAATGTGACTCTTAATGGCAGTTTGTGATTTTGAGGCTATTTCAGTGAAACAAGGCCGTTTTCAACATTTGACAGATTTATGCTTAATTCTCTCAAAAGTTACTGACAGATACACTTTTGTGTTTAAAAGCTGACCACTCAATAATAAAGTACTTTGTTTTTGTATATTTCGTTAAGAATGTGACTCTTAATGGCAGTTTGTGATCAAGCCGTTTTCAACATTTGACAGATTTATGCTTAATTCTCTCAAAAAGTTACTGACAGATACACTTTTGTGTTTAAAAGCTGACCACTCAATAATAAAGTACTTTGTTTTTGTATATTTGTTAAGAATGTGACTCTTAATGGCAGTTTGTGATTTTGAGGCTATTTCAGTGAAACAGCCGTTTTCAACATTTGACAGATTTATGCTTAATTCTCTCAAAAAGTTACTGACAGATACACTTTTGTGTTTAAAACTGAAAACTAATAATGAAGTACTTTGTTTTTGTATATTTCGTTAAGAATGTGACTCTTAATGGCAGTTTGTGATTTTGAGGCTATTTCAGTGAAACAAGGCCGTTTTCAACATTTGACAGATTTATGCTTAATTCTCTCAAAAAGTTACTGACAGATACACTTTTGTGTTTAAAAGCTGACCACTCAATAATGAAGTACTTTGTTTTTGTATATTTCGTTAAGAATGTGACTCTTAATGGCAGTTTGTGATTTTGAGGCTATTTCAGTGAAACAAGGCGCCGTTTTCAACATTTGACAGATTTATGCTTAATTCTCTCAAAAAGTTACTGACAGATACACTTTTGTGTTTAAAAGCTGAACTAATAATAAGTACTTTGTTTTTGTATATTTCGTTAAGAATGTGACTCTTAATGGCAGTTTGTGATTTTGAGGCTATTTCAGTGAAACAAGGCCGTTTTCAACATTTGACAGATTTATGCTTAATTCTCTCAAAAAGTTACAGATACACTTTTGTGTTTAAAAGCTGAACTCAATAATAAGTACTTTGTTTTTGTATATTTCGTTAAGAATGTGACTCTTAATGGCAGTTTGTGATTTTGAGGCTATTTCAGTGAAACAAGCCGTTTTCAACATTTGACAGATTTATGCTTAATTCTCTCAAAAAGTTACTGACAGATACACTTTTGTGTTTAAAAGCTGACCACTCAATAATAAGTACTTTGTTTTGTATATTTCGTTAAGAATGTGACTCTTAATGGCAGTTTGTGATTTTGAGGCTATTTCAGTGAAACACCGTTTTCAACATTTGACAGATTTATGCTTAATTCTCTCAAAAAGTTACTGACAGATACACTTTTGTGTTTAAAAGCTGACCACTCAATAATAAAGTACTTTGTTTTTGTATATTTCGTTAAGAATGTGACTCTTAATGGCAGTTTGTGATTTTGAGGCTATTTCAGTGAAACAATGCCGTTTTCAACATTTGACAGATTTATGCTTAATTCTCTCAAAAAGTTACTGCAGCCTGTCCTCCTACAAAAAACGACCAAATAGGTCGATTGTTTAAGCACCAGATTACGACCCATAGCCACGTTTTAAAGTATAGCACCTCTAGTGGTCTGTAAGAAACAACATGCTCCCGTTTATTCGTTTATTCACAAATAACCCTCTCTGGAAAATCCTAAATTGTAGAATAGTTTGGCTATTAAAATGCTTTTTGATTAGATTTCTAGCGAGAAGTGTATATTGTACTTTTAGAATCCACGTCCAGTGGATGTGTAGGATCTATAGTTTGATAGATATTTACGAAGATGATCTGAGGTCTCGTCAGGAGAACGTGTATATACTACGTCTTTCCCCCTATTCATTTCTAGCAGCAGTTTATTACGACCTATTGTCACGTTTTAAATTTAGCAACTCCTGGCGGAAATACTGTCGGCGAGGAAGTGGAACAGGTTAACAGCTTCCTCTCAAGGGCAGCTCTGACAACAAAATACATGACCAAATCAGGTTGGTAGAGGAAAACAAATAGTTTTAAGCAGTGCCACATTGTAAAGCTGATATGAATGTTCATGTTTTTGTGTTTACAGCTAGAGCAGATATGATAACCGTGCTGGCTATGCAATGGAACCACAGGAAGGTGGAGAATCTCCACAAGACACTCTCAAAGAGATTTGTCAAAGTAAGACGTCCATGCTGCATTTCAAAATGTACATTAAGAATATCTGAGTTTCTTGTTGTAGTAATTTAACACCATCCTTAGCTACATGTTGTTGAATTAAATGTATTCTGCAATCATTTCATTATGATGGTGCTGCCATGGCACACTGTTCTGCCAAGAGAGTCTCTGTTCTGTTTGTTTTTAATAAAGCACTATAGGTTGATTCATCTGAATTTCTGTATAATAATAATTATAATAATGTTAATCCTGCTTGATCTTTAAAAAAGAAAGAAAAAGGACACTAAGGTGATACTTGCCAACCTTGAAGAGAAGGTGTTTAGCATTTCATGTTGTTGTCTGGTCAGTTAATGTGCATAAAGGAATTCAGTAAAAAACAACCTTCTCAACCAACTGGAACGCATATTCACTTTTTCCTTTTAAACATTCTAACCAGACTACACAGAGAGCACAAACTGAAGTGGACAATCTTGAGAGTCTCAAGCAAGAGCTGAACATCTCCCTGGAGGACACGGAGCAGTGGGTGTTGGAGGTCAAGCAATGGGCAGCCACTGGTATGTTATATGATCACTGTGGTATAGATTTGGTTCCATATTTCCAAACATTTGGCTTTATGTTTTATGATTATACCTTGTTGTTTCTGTTTTCAAGAGAAACATGGAGCCCAGAGTAGCCAGGAGGAGCTCCAGAGAGAAATAGATGAAATTATTTATTCCCTCCGAAGAAAGAAACACGATCTCTATCGACAAAATGGTATTTATTATTACGTTATCTAGAAACAAAATGTGTTTCTTGTTGTTGTTATTGTTAGTATTATTATTATTATTTTATTTGTATTTTTTTTTACTTTACAGACAGCAACCAAACAAGGCAACGCAAACGGAGAAGACTGACAGAGCTCAAGAAGAAACTCAGAGAGAGGATACTGCAGTACAACACCATTGATGCCTGTACAGAGAAAATTGGCACAGAAGCAGCATGCAGTCTGTCTGAGGATGTCATTCTGCCCTGGGAGGTGCAAGGAGATGGTAAGAAACAACTTGTTTTTGTTTGCCCTAGATATTCCATAAATTCAGTTGTAGTACTAGAATACAATCACCAATGTAACACAGAGCTGTCAACAAAGGTGTCACAAATCATCATGATCACAACAAATCATTTTGAAATAATTATATTGAAAGGTCTCTATGATGTTGCCCTGTCAAGTCTTAATAGTCATGCTATAGTCTCACTGGGACAGGCACATCTATGGAAACAGTAAAACCCTTCCTGACCACCCTGAACTGCATACTAATGTTGAATCTCAAGACATACTGAATGTAATTCTGCCAACATAGACAGAATCGAACAAATTCAGCAAGCGAGGTTGAACATTTCTAACCAGATTTTAAGGTTTTGGGCAATTTAAGTTAAAAAGATTGAATACAAACGGATATTATTTGTTTTATTAGCCTTACCATTGTGGTTGTGTTGTTTTGTCAAATATTGTGTTTTTTCCATTATAGTGGTGAGCCTGCGCACAAAGAGGCGACTTTTTGACCAGGTCATGCTGGTCAGGCGTATGGAAGAGGAGAAAGTCATCATTGTGAAGGAGATGACCCAGCATTGTCAAAATCTGAGGCAGGCACTGGACAAACTGGACCACCTCCTTCATCAGACAAAAGACGACATCAGGAACCAAAGTATGTTCCACAAATACCGATTTATAACATTTGCCACTGCCCCTTCTGGTCAGTGTCAAACGTCTGTCACTGAATAGCATCTGTAATGATTGCATTTTTTCTGAATCACAAATCTTTTTAGCTAATATACAGCCTCGGAGTTAAACATTAAAATTGCTTATATGGAACCAACATCAATGCTAATTAAAAGTTGCCTTACATAGACTGTCATTTTGCCTTTTTATTTTAGTTTCTCCAAGCGATATAACAGAAGAGGGATACAGGGGACTGCACTGCTGTCTTTTACACCATCAATATCTTCTGGAGCAGAAACTGAGCAGAGTCACCAGCACCTACACCTGTATTGGCACGGACTCGTCTTTTCTCATGATGGAGGAAGACATTGAAGACGGTGATGAGGACAACGAACAGGACGGTGATGAGGATGGTGATGAGGACAACGAACAGGACGGTGATGAGGACAACGAACAGTACGGTGATGAGGACGGTGATGAGGACAACGAACAGGATGGACAACGAACAGGAAGGTGATGAGGACAACGAACAGGACGGTGATGAGGACAATGAACAGGACGGTGATGAGGACAACGAACAGGACGGTGATGAGGACGGTGATGAGGACAACGAACAGGACGGTGATGAGGACAACGAACAGGACGGTGATGAGGACAACGAACAGGACGGTGATGAGGACAACGAACAGGACGGTGATGAGGACAACAAACAGGACAACGAACAGGACTTAACAAGTCAATTGTATTGTGTTGTATGCATGTGAACGTATTAAAACGAGTATTACGATTGAATGGCTTGTTTATTACCTTTTTTTTTTATATTATCTTGCTTTGCATTTACTATGTCTGGTATTCAACTAAATGCCATTAGCAGTTATCAGTCACCTTCAGATCCGAGTTACCTCGAGGGCCGGAGGTTCCCCACCCCTGGTATAAGGTTTTGGTGATCACCCTTATTATCATGTCATTTAATCATGATCTGTTAATTAGCCAATGCTTACATCCAAAGAATGTGTCTAGACTTTACTCCTACAGACACACACTAACAATAAACATGGACCTAAGTAATACACTCACCGGCCACTTAATTAGGTACACCTTGCTAGGATGGGTTGGACCCCATCTGCTTTCAGAACTGCATTAAGTCTTCATGGCATAGAAATTAAAACACTGGAAACATTCCTCAGAGATTTTGCTCAATATTGACCTGATCGCATCACACAGTTGCTGCAGATTTGTCGGCTGCACATCCATGACGCAAATCTCTGGTTCCACCACATCCCAATGGTGCTCTGTAGGATTTGGATCTGGTGACTGTGGAGGCCATTTGAGTAAAACTCATTGTCATGTTCAAGAAACCAGTTGGAGAATATTTGAGCTTTGTGACACGGTGAGTTATCCTGCTGGAAGTAGCCATCAGAAGATTGGTACACTGTTGTCATAAAGGCATGGACATGGTCAGCAACAATACTCAAGTAGGCTGTTGCGTTTAAATGTTGTTAAATTACTTCTTTATTTTAATTGAATAATGTAGGACTTTTGTTGCCGTCAGTTATGGGGAGAGTAGGGGCTCAGAATACTGAAATCTGTATTGTTTCATCGTTTTGTTCTTCTAATTTTGTATTCTTTTCTAAACCACACACTGTTATTTACTCAACAATAACACACAATTATCCTTGTGTTTATTTATTTGTTTGATTGTATAATGTCGGACTTTTGGAGTCCGTCAGGACCAGTGTTGGGCAAGTTACTTCCAAAATGTAATACATTACATATTACTTATTACTGTCTTTTTAAAGTAATAAGTTACATTACAATATTACTGTCTCTGAAATGTAATGAGTTACACTACTTTTTAGTTACTTTTTAGTTACTTTCACCCAAATAACCGCAAAAGAATGGCTAGGTATTTTAAATGCTAAAATGTAGTTTAGTGCAGCTCATTATACATCCAGTGAAGGGCAATGTGGTATAGCATAACAACTGTGTAGGCCATTAAGGCTACTAACAACTTTTATTACACGGCTTAGTTGAATACTCGATTCTGATTGTAAATTCTTAACATGTGACACGTTGTTAATACAGTACAGACCACTGTCAAGGACTATAATGAAGGTTGCTAAGGAGGATCAAGAAAGAGAAAGGAAAAGAGGTTAAAAGACGGAGCGCTGGACGTCTGATAAATCACCAGAAGAAGGCAGAGAGGAAGTAAACAATAACAGGAACACGGAATGGGCTCTGTATTTTGTTAGTATATGGCCATGTACTGTAGGCCCGGTTCCAGAACAAAATGACTTGGGGTGCATCTGAGATTACGGGGTGCAGCACTAGTAGGTTTACATGAGCAATAGTGGCCGGCAACAGCAATGAACAGATTATGGCATTTGTTATGTTTTGAAACCAAGCAAGTGAGAACATTTCAAGTGTGTTAAAAGTGCATCCTGAAATATTTCATATAGTCCAAAGTGGACTATGGCAAGGAAAAGCACAAAAGCTTCAAAACTGTACTGATAAAACAAAAGAGAACATATTGTAAATCAAGGCAAATATTATTTGAACCAGCTCATGGTTTGAAATGGCAAACATTGAAAAGCAAAAGTATTATTAAAACCATGTACTACATCATCACCTTGGTCATCATATACTCTGGGAAGAGAATATTTACTGTGCTTGAAAACTGGTATCACATCATCATGTGAGGTTGACTTTGTGACCTGGAGAACATTTCAGCTGCAACATTAGCTTGTTGATAAGCTTGGGATATGAGATGTTTTTGTAGCCATTCGTGGTGAAGGCATCTGTGCTATTGTATGCATTATTTTGTTGACCAAACATTTCTACAGGCATGGCAGAATATGGCACTATTTTCACATGAATATTCTAGCCATTGTCTATTTTTATACCACGAGCTGCAAAATGACCGCCTTACCCCACTGTGCAGGCGGGTACTTGTTTAGATATACCTGGGCAGGCTCTGTTTTGCCGTGGTATCCTGGCACCTGCGGGCCGCAGAGGGGCGGCGTAGTTTCGGGTGACGAAGACTGATGCTCCGGGGGCGAGGGCGGCGAGTCAGGCGGGAGTAAGCTAGTGTCCACAACAGAGGGTAACGTGATGTCCCCATCTGACCTGTTGCTATTGTCTGCAGTAGATGCAGTGTTGCTGGCGTTTAGTGATGGTTGCTTCACCATTTTCGTATAAATGATTATCCACAGATGTGTGTCACTGCTGTGGAAGCACTTTGGAAATGATGCACGCGCAGCGGAGCAGGTCACGCGCACCTGACACAATTTGTTGTTTTTATTTTTCGCTCCGTTCTCTTTTTTGAATAGAGGGTGCATAACATTCAACTGGGGTGCAATGCATGCCTATGCACCCCCGAAGATCCCGACGCGAAACCTGAAGGGTAAACACCAGGTTTACTAATCTACCCGCACAATTTTACTCTGGTGTCGGAATGTCTCGCTATGTTAGTAGGCTACATTCTTAAAAAACAAAACACCATTTAATTTCGGGTTAAAATGTGTTGTAACTGCGTTACTGAGCATTGTAACGGGTAATATATTACCCACATTTCATTAGTAATGCGTTACATTACTTCGTTACAGCAAAAAGTAATATATTACTGTAACTCCGTTACTTTTGTAACGCGTTACACCCAACACTGGTCAGGACCGAGGGTCGGAGCAGCTCATAGTAGTTGCTTAAGAGAATTTTACACCCGGAAGTAAGTATTCTCTCCGCTTTGCTCAAACCCCGTGATGAGTCCTCAAGCTCTGTGATTGGATGGTTTAGCCGCAATGCACGCTGGGATATGGTGTTTATGTGATGTGAAATCCGAAAACATTTTTAAAAAAAATAAAATAATACTTTATTCCGAATGTGCTTGCTTTTCTCTTTGGAAGTCATCACATAACGGCATTGTAATACACGGTTCGGCTGCATTAAATATTACACATCTGCCGTAGTTCTTTATTTATAGAGCCCTGATTAGAAGACTTCTGGACAAACAGGAAGAACTGCCGCCGAAACTGAATATGTGACGTGGATCATAAATATGTCAGCAATTAAACAACATCTTCAATTTCTCTTCACAATATACGTCTCCTTGCAGTATCAACACTAATTCG
Source organism: Dissostichus eleginoides (assembly GCA_031216635.1). NCBI lineage: Eukaryota > Metazoa > Chordata > Actinopteri > Perciformes > Nototheniidae > Dissostichus > Dissostichus eleginoides. The sequence goes on along the minus strand of JASDAP010000200.1, from coordinate 4,708 downwards.
GCTGACTTTTATATTTGATCCAATTGGTAGATAGGTTATATTTACACCATAACAGTGCACAGCTGATAGAAAGGGACACCTGGTGGTTAAAGCACGTTATTGAAATGTATTATTTTTATTATTAGATATTAATAGGAGACACAGACAGACAAACTAATAGGCTTTGTTTAAACATTAAAGAATACTTTAGGTTAAGGTCTTATTTTGAATAAGAAAAAAGCTTTGGGGGTATAAATATTAAGCCTGACAAAGTACTAATATATTGCTTTCCTGCAATGTTAACTACTGTATGTTTAAGAACTTATTTTAACTGATATTATACATATGTATTATACTCTTATAAGATGTATGTAGATAGTATAAGAAATGTGCAGAATATGACAGTTTAATGGTGGAGGTACACACATATTGATAGATGTCTTGTAATACACTGTTGAGGAACCTGCGACCCAAGTTTTTCATCTCCGACCTTTTCAGGTATTGAACATTCAATAAATAAAGAACACAGAATTATTAAATATAAACACAGAATTTGTGTGATTATACTAAATGATTCACAAATAAACACCGCGGCATATTTACAACTGTTACACATGCTGATGTAACGCAAATGTTTACAACTTGGGATCAATAAATTATATCTTATCTTAAGATGATCGATGGCTACTGCCATATTTGCAAAATTTGCCTCTGAACCTTGACAAGTGCATGTTTCGGGCTTATCAATTAACAACAGGAGGGGTCACAGACATAAGACCAGCTGTTAAATAAAGCTCTTCTGACCTTAGCTGTCATGTGGGTATATATTATATATGGGGATGTACACAGTTTAATACTGGCAACTTCTAATTGTGGGAAATACGAAATCGTCTTTTAAAACTACAATTCCCAGTAGAGACGTGCCATAGAACATGTTGTGAAACACACAATAGCCAGCATGTGTAGTTCTGGGGACGGGGTGGACCCGTTCAAATCCAGTTTTGGACAGTCTGCCGTGGTTCCATCCCATTTCAAAGTGCTGTTCGACGCTCGGCGTAACCCTCGGCGCACACTCAAACATCCAATCACAGAGCTTGAGGACTATCACTGGGTTTGTCAAGCAAAGCGGAGAGAATACTTACTTCCGGGTGTAAAATTCTCTAAAGCAACTACTATGAGCTACTCCGACCCTCGGTCCTGACGGACTCCAACTTGTGTTTATTGATCAAACAAATAAATAAACACAAGGATAATGATGTGTTATTCTTGAGTAAATAACAGTGTGTGGTTTAGAAAAGAATACAAAATTAGAAAGAAAAAACGATGAAACAATACAGATTTCAGTATTCTGAGCCCCTACTCTCCGCATAACTGACGGCAACAAAGTTCTACATTATTCAATTAAAATAAAGAAGTAAAAACAATAAGTGTGGCTTGATATTGAGTAAGAAAAAGGTTTTTAAACGCTGTGAGAATGGATCTGCGGAGAGCATTTCGCCGCGATCCCAAATCGTCTATTACCAACGTTCAGGGAGCTCTATGCAAGTCAATGGGACTCCCTGATAGTTGAAACTCGACGCTAAAGGGCCCCCCCTTGCGTTGGAAAGTGACGAGAGGGACCCTGACATAACGTCAACATAGGCCGAGTTGGGAGTGAGAATGTGTTGAAATATGGGTCTGGGGTAGAGATCTTCAGAATTGGTTTGGCATCTTTTGTGTCATTTTGTGGCACACAACATGTCTTGTGAATAAACCATCAGTGTTTGCCATCAAAGTTCCTGCTCTCCTCGTGTCTCTCTGAGTCCTGTTTCCATTGCTTCAGAAGTTTCCATCGCATATGAGAGATTTTTACATCTTTGTAAATGATTTTGGTTTCAGTGTGTGTGTTTCACATGTGTGAACATTATTTCGGAATAATGTCCCTAACGGCCCCTCAGACATAATCCAAAAATAAATGTGAATATTTTTTTGTATTATCACGCCAAGAATTGAAGTTGAAGTGCAGCTTGAAAAAATATATAAAAATGACAAGTACAGTAAGAAAGAAAGTGATATGAGTGACATGTTTTATTATTTGATTACCCTTCATTTTCTCTGTTGATAAGATGTTATGGAATGAAATACAATGTCAGATAAGGGGAAAGTTAGGGGAGTGCATTTGAATGTGTCTGGACTGGAGGTGGCGTGTTCCAAAAGTGTTTGGGTTTGTCTGCCTTGTGTGGGCTGCGTTCCATTTCAAATTGCCGCCTGTACAATGTATGCACCAGTCTGTGATATGCCGATGTGCAGGCCCGCCCCTCCCTACACGCCGATCACACAGACTGCGTCTGCCTCTCGCCCTCATCTTGTGGAGGGAGCCTCATCTGATGCGCAAATGCAGCGCGCCAGTTTCTGCTGCGAGGCTCCACTACCTGTAATCGGCTTGGTGTGTCCGGAGTTTACACACCACCACCCCACCACCCCCCCCGTCGACGCTCGCGAGGCCCTCATCACATCACAGCCCTGCCGATGTGATATAATGTATAGGACCTTTTTCCTCAACAGACCAATCATGACAGTTTTAGAGAATGAGTTTGTATGGATACCTTAAAACATATATTTGTATTTGTCTTGGCTTCAGCTCACTGCTAACATAAGAACACAAATAGGCACACACTTAGATAGATGTTTTTTTTATATGTATTTTATTACTCCAATGTAGAAAAAAAAAAGTCAGGCATATTTAACTAGGAAAGTTTTCCTTTGGCTCCCAGGAATTTTTCCACTTCGCCCCACTGTAAAACAGAAACAGCAAAAAGTATTACTTTTTCAACTGTTTGGATATGTAGTTCTACAGTATGTTGACAATGCTATTTCAAATGAGAAGATACACTAAGTCACTTAAAAATATCATGATGAAAGTGCAGTATAATATATATATTTATATATAACACATACATCATATATAATACAAGGTACATTTTTAATTTCAAAGTCAATGTTTAATTTGACCAATTCTTGAATTTGCTGTCTTATCAATGCCCAAACATACAGCACTAAACTTAAACAACTGCCTGCAAGACTGCACACAGAAATAATACTACTTACTACTACTAACTATACTTATAGTATAATTGTTAAGAACAAATGTAACAAGTAAGTCATTACAAAAGAGATCAAATACCATCCAGCCTCACATATCAATCATTTAACCTTTAGTGATATTGATCAAGGATAAACTCAGTTGTATATTGTATTTTAATTTCTATTCCAATGTAGGCTACTTCCCTGCTTATGTGTTACCATCAGACAGCGTTTCTAGGGCGCGATGTCTGAATGACGAAGGGCAGAGAACTTGGATGTCTTACTTTATGGCGCAATCGCTGTCTGATAGAGCCATTGATGACATGGCTCCCCACCCCCATGTGATCAACTAAATTGAATTTACTGCTGAGGAACCCAAAATGTTTAAGTTAGTGATCTCAGGGTTGATGAAGTTGGTTGGTAAGACTACTTTCTGGCCCCTGTTCAGCCCCATCAGCTACACTGAAGGAAACTTCAGATTAGATACATACCATCCAGAGCAAGACTGCCACTGCACCAACACCTCGGTATTGCCCTGAGTAAAGAAAGACAGATTTTAGGTAAACTTAATTTTTTTCAAATGTCATACATGTAAATACAAAAAGTCCAGTGAAATGAAATGATAATTAGAAATAATAGTAGGTACGATTAACTCAAACATATGAAGGACTGTAACATAGTCAATAGCATTTTTCCCATCAGTTTAATATTTTGGAATACTATTATTATTTTAAAAAATATTTTCACTGCCAAGAATAGGAATTCACCTACAAATGATCACAAGAAAAAATGTAATATACAAATAAATGGCTGGACATGATGCATTAATGCGACATGAAGCATTACACAAGTACCTCAACCTTAAATTAATAATAAATTATTGTTACTGTAATTTCAATATTTACATTAGCAGTCATGCTTAACACTGAAACACTCCTTTTAAACAAAGTATACGAAAATCCAATAAGATAAGACTTGGTTCCACGGAAGCATTATTGTCATTGTTTATTTCTTATTTTAAAATATTTTCTAAACAAACCTCCCTGATTCTTTCCCTCAGTAGTTTTTTGTAGGGGAAAGTGGCTGACCCTTGATGAATGGGACATTCTGCAAGGAATTAAAAGATGGTAATAAATTGAAGTTCAGCAATAACCTCCTAAACATTGCCTAACATCACATTGTGCTTAATTAAACTGTTCAAAATGGCACTGAGACTTTTGATACTGCAAAGTCTTAAACAAAACAAAAGGTGGCGTATTCTAATTGTACCGATGATTGTTTTCTCTCTTTAACTAATTCAATGTGCAAAATCAAACACAGTTTCAGTCTATGGAAATAAGATCATTACTAATTAACCCGCACATACCATTAATTGCCACTTTATTCCTCGTTGGTCTTCTTTTCTGTGAGGAAGACACTGAGGACACAGGAGGAGTCAGGTCGGAGGAGAGAACAGGAGTCAGGTCGGAGGAGAAGCAGGAGTCAGGTCGGAGGACAGAGCAGGAGTCAGGTCGGAGGAGAGAACAGGAGTCAGGTCGGAGGAGAGAGCAGGAGTCAGGTCGGAGGACAGAGCAGGAGTCAGGTCGGAGGAGAGAGCAGGAGTCAGGTCGGAGGAGAGAGCAGGAGTCAGGCCGGAGGAGAGCAGGAGTCAGGCCGGAGGAGAGAG
>JASDAP010000198.1:0-21907 GCA_031216635.1 Dissostichus eleginoides | reverse complement strand
CCCGGGGGGGCCGACTGGATCCTCTACATTCCTAAGTCAACGCACACACAATTGACCACAGCAAACAAAGGAAAATAAGAACACTTGGTCTAGTTTCATAAGTATACATTTTACATAGACAAAGTTATAATTATTAAAACAGGTTATAATTATTGAAACAGGTTACTTTACAAGTCACCTGCAGTTGTGACCCGTTAAACCATTGATGCTCTCTTGTCCAGCTGTTTTTTTTATTTGCCCATAATTAAAGTGCAGAAGAGTGCAGCTTTGGGATTTGTTTTATTTTATAAAAGGTCGTTTTTATTTTCATTTTTCATTTTTTGTAATGTTCCTCATGTAAAATCATATATTACTTTTTTCAAAACGTTTAAAAAGTTGTTTCAATTAAAATGTAAACTTGAGTGGCTGTAGATCCTTCATTGTCATCAACAGTTTGTGTTTGTTAAAATGCTTAACTAATGATAAGATAATGGTGAAGAAATTATGAGTTAATGGGTAACTACTGTTTTTGAAGCATTACTTTACTTGAGGGGACACAAACTGCTTAAGTAACGTAAGGTAATCATTAGGTAATGGGTAACTACTCTTTTTGATGCATTACTTTACTTGAAGGGAAAACAAACTGCTTAAGTAATGGTAAGGTATTAGATAATGGGTAACTACTCTTTTTGATGCATTACTTTACTTGAGGGGACACAAACTGCTTAAGTAATGGTAAGGTAATCATTAGATAATGGGTACCTTACCATTACATCAATTACTTTTGATGCATTACTTTACTTGAGGGGACACAAACTGCTTAAGTAATGGTAAGGTAATCATTAGATAATGGGTAACTACTCTTTTTGATGCATTACTTTACTCGAGGGGACACAAACTGCTTAAGTAATGGTAAGGTAATCATTAGGTAATGGGTAACTACTCTTTTTGTATGCGTTACTTGAGTTTACCCAAACTGCCTAAGTAATGGTAAGGTAAGTAATGATGACTTAAGCAGTAACACGTGAGTCGGATCCACATCCACCAGTCGATCCAGTGTGGGACCCAAGCCAGCCGAATATGGCAGGTTTAAAAGTGCCCTGCTGCAGCAGACCATTGCTTCAATCAAAGTCACCCGGGAACTCCTCATTAACTAACCATGATGAATGATTCATTAATACAGTACCCCCCAGTCTGTTTACTAGTAACAATCCATCAGTTATTCAATCAAAGTAACTTATTAACTAACCATTAACGAATCATTCATTAATACAGTACCCCCCAGTCTGTTTACCAGTAACTAACCATCAGTTTCTTCAATCACAGTCACTCAGGAACTCCTCATTAACTAACCCAGTGGTTTTCAAACTGTGGGGCGCGACCCCTGGTGGGTCGCGGAGGTAATGCAGGGGGGGCGCGGGAAGATTTTTATTTTATTTTAATTAATTTTTTTATTATTTTCTCCTTTTAGCTTTGTGAAGCACCTTGAGATGACGTTGTTTTTAAAGTGTGCTATATAAATCAAATGTATTATTATTATTATTAAATTGTAAACAAACACTGCTCGAAAATATCTCATTGGTCAGAGAGCTGTGGGCATAATGATGCCTTTTGCAACATCCTACTTGTGTGAGATAGGCTTTTCTGCTGTTGCTGCCATCAAACGAAATACAGATCAAAGCTGAACATTGAGAATGAACTGAGAGTGGCAGTCTCAAAACAACAGCCCCGGTTTGAGAAGATCTGCAAGGGAAAGCAAGCACACACAAGTCATTGATAGGCTATGTGTGGAATAGGAATGGTAAAGTGATGTGATCGTTTGCAACCTGCAGTAGAAATAGTAGTTCATTCATATATTTTCCTTAAAGAAATTTGAATTTAAAAATCTACTACTCAGGGAAGAAGGCCTACTAGTTTTAATTAGGCTAAATTAATTCACAGTTTCTATTACAAGCACATTTGTTCATGTGTAATCCATAATAACATATAAAATTATAGTTGGATCTTCTTATTATTAGCAGAGAAAATGTAATGTTTTTATATACAATTAATCCTACCAATATAGATGGGAACCGGGTTGGGGGGTCCCGAAAATATTTCCAATTACCCAAGGGGGGCCCGACTGAAAAAGTTTGGGAACCACTGAACTAACTGTGGCGGCACGTGGGAGTGATTGTTTGAAATACTATTTAACTAAAAGCCAGACAACGCCACCTTGGGAATTGCACCCAAGGAAATAATTATTCAAAGTACCAATAAGGCACTCAGGTTCGTAATACTGAGGGGCAGGAGACGTGGTTCCAATTCATCAAATGTTTTATTTCATATATTAAAATATCATTAAAAACACAGTAAGAACAACATACACACTGGAAATAAAGGGGGAAATCTTAATTCAGGGATGCTGAGGCTTACCAGTGGATGGAGGTGACGGGGGGTGAGAGGGATCCCAACAAAGTAAATTAAGGCACCCGTGATCACTACACACTCACACAAAGGAACACCAAAATCAGGGGGAGCACAGCACGACACACAAAAAGGGGGGAAGCCGCCACCGGGGACACCAGCACCACACCTTTGGCTCTCAGCAACTAAAGAGGGGCAAACAAGACACAATTACTGGGATAAACAATAAAAAGTCAATAATACTACAAAATACTGATCAGTTCACTGATATTAACTGAAATAAACAAAACAAATATAGAGCAACAGGGTCGAAAACAACTAAACCAAAGAAACAGAAATTAACCTAACAGTCTACTTAATCTTAAATTAAATAAACAAAACAAACTTAACTCAACAGGGTCAATGAAATAACTAATCATAAACAGACTAATCAAATAGTCCGCGATAACAATGTTTAAAATATGGCCCTGTAGTGAAGGGCAAGGTGACACAAAGGCACAGTGACACCAAGAGGCAATGCAGACAATGCAGGCCAAGAGCAACACCCGCTAGGCAGCAGTGTAGCGGTGAAGCACAGTAGGGCAGGCAAGCCAGCTGTGCAGACAGACACAGCCGTGAGGGCAGACCAGCCGTCCAGGCAACACTCAGTCAGGCAAGCAAGACACTCGTAGCAGAGCAGTCGTGGATGCAACACAGACGTAGAGGCAAAACAGCAGTCCTTCTTTATCAGGCTTCCAGCGCAGAGCCTAGCAGACATTTAAGGTGATGTTACGATAATAATACTAGATTAAGATTATTCAGGAAGAATGAGACAAGCAGAAGGTCTACCTACCGATCAGGCCAAGTTCAGACAAACACACAGCAGGAGAGCTTCATTTACAGCGGCAGCAGACATGGGCTGCAGGATCCCTGCAAGGGTCTACAACCAGCGATGCATTTAGTATTTAGGCTAATTGTCATGCTAGGTGTACAACAAACGGCAGCCACTGCAAACTCACCGGTGCCAGCGGAGAAAGCACGTCAGCGGAACCCGGAAGCGGCCTTCGTGCCAAAGAGCAAGAGGGAGCAAGAGCGACACTGACCCCTCTTTATAAAGGTTGCCCCGTGTGGTGATAGGGCTGAACAGTCTATCCTGCTACAATCTACCCCCCTTGTTTGCATCGACGCCCCGACGATGGACCAATCAGTGCTAAATGTACCAAACCTAGTTCCAAGGTCTAAAAATAACAGAAACCGCATTAGATGTTGGACCAGGAGGGTTTCGAGCCGCAGGTGCCAAACCTCCTAGAGGCATTGGAAGATGATGTACATTGGGATGCTGACCAGCGGTTGACCGTGTTGTCCGTCGTATTGTCACTTCGGTAGCATCAGGGTAAGAGGCTGCTGGAAAAGACAAGCGGGTAGATGGTAACTCTGGAACTGCAGCAGGAACCCCTGAAGGGCCGGCCTCAGCAACTTCCGGATAAGATGGTGGGACAGGCAACCGAGGGGTGTTTCGGGTGAGCACCGCTGTACTGGTTGGGGAAGGGTGAGGGGCTTCAGGCATCAATACCAACAGGTCACCATTGCATGACAGCTCGTCCTCTGACAGTGGTTGGTCATGAGGAGTTGGGACGGGGACAGAAGAACTACTTGGGGGGGCTGCTCCAACCAATGCCTTTAACAGCATTCGGTGGACCTGTTTGACTTTGCTCGAGTCATCTGCAGGTGCAATTGTGTACACACAGCCTCCCTCTTTCGGTGGTTTTAGGACTCTGTACCGGACAGAGCTCCAAATATCCCTTATCTTATGGCGACCTCTCGCACTGTAGTCTCGCAACAACACCAGTTGGCCCTCCTTCAATGGGGTGTCTCGGACATGTTGGTCATGGCTCCTTTTTCGGCGCTCTGCTGCGACTCTTAGCCTCTCTCTGGCCCCTTCGAAGGCAATCTGCAAGTGGGTCTGGTGCTCCTGAATCCATTCATGGACGGTACCACCAACTGGATCCTGGACTCTGCCCAGCAGGAAGTCAACAGGGAGCCTCGGTTCCTGCCCGAACATCAAAAAGAATGGAGATTCCCCAGTCGACTGATGGGGGTGGTGTTATAAGAGTACAGTACATGTGGCAAGCAGGAGTTCCATTCCCGCTTCCGGGATACAGGTAGAGTACGCAGCAAGTTATGAAGGGTCCGGTTAAACCGCTCACATTGACCGTTGCCCGCCGGATGGTATGGAGTTGTGCGGGACTTTTCAATGCCATAGAGGCCACACAACTGCTGAATCAGTGTGCTCTCAAAGTTTCGGCCCTGGTCGGAATGTATCCGGGCTGGGACACCGAACTTGGAGAACCATTCTGTGACCAAAACTTGAGCCACAGTGGCAGCTCGTTGATCACGGGTGGCGATAGCTAACGTGTATTTACTAAACACATCAGTCATCACCAGAACATTTTCTAATCCATGACTAGTAGGTTCCAACACCGTGTAATCAATGGCTAGAATCTCATTGGGTCGAGAAGCAAGCAAGTGTCCCATGAAAGCACGAGACCCTGATTGGTTGTCCTTGGCAAACTGGCACCTCTCACAGGACTGGCACCATTGCACAACCTCTGAGGACATGCCGGGCCAGTAACACCGCTGCCTGAGTAGCTCCAAGGTTCTTTCAACACCTTGATGGCCATGCCTCTGATGTACTTCAGTGAGCACCTGCTCCCTCAGAGAAGCAGGTACAAGCAACTGCAACACTGTCTCAGCACCATCAGGGCGAAAGACCTGGCGATAGAGGACCCCATCAGTCTCAGCTAGTCGGTCCCATTGACGAAGAAGTGCCAAGGCTGGCCGAGACATCTGCTTTCGTTCATCGCGGTTCGGGCGCTGCCTACGCCTCCAGAACACCAAGAGCTCCTCGAGGACAGGGTCCGCTTGCTGGAGTGCTCCGATGTCTGATGGCGTATGATGAGGCAAGGCTGTGACCGTCATTTGTGTGGCTCCGCCCAGCGGCACTAGCAGTGCTTGCTGTAGAGGTCTGGGGATGGAGGTACTAGGGAGCATAGCTTCCAGATCTTGCACCCCAGGCGGGAGCTGACGGGACAGGGCATCAGCATTAACATTGCTTTTCCCGGAGCGATACTTTATTTCAAAGTCAAATGAAGCAAGTTGGGATGCCCAACGTTGTTCTGTGGCCCCAAGCTTTGCAGATGACAAGTGGCTAAGTGGATTATTGTCTGTGAAGACTACGCACTTCTGGCCAAGGAGATACTCCCTGAATTTTTCTGTCATGGCCCACTTGAGCGCCAAGAATTCCAACTTCATGGAGCTGTAGTTAGTCATGTTGCGCTCCGTGGGCCTCAGACCACGGCTGGCATAAGCGATGGGCCTCACTTTACCACCCTGCTCCTGTGACAAGACTGCCCCCAAGCCGCAGTGGCTCGCGTCCACCTCCAAGATGAAAGGACGGGAGAAGTCGGCGTATGCAAGCACAGGTGCTGTGGTGAGCTTGTTTTTGAGTGCCTCAAAGCTCCCATGACACTCCTCAGTCCAGTTTTCAGCGATGAGGCGCTCTGACCTCTTTCTAGTCTTGGTGCCTCCCAATTCAGCCACCAGCTTGTGTAGAGGGGCCGCCAATTTGGCAAAACCCTCCACAAACCGCCGGTAGTAACTGGCGAAGCCAAGAAACGACCGCAGCTTGGAAACGTTAGTGGGGGGCGGCCAATTGGCTACCACCTCTATCTTACTGGGATCGGTGGAGACTCCCTGGTCAGAAATCACATGACCCAAATAAAGCACTTCTCGTTGGAAGAAAGCACACTTTGAAAGCTTTGCCTTAAGACCTTCCTGCTTCAGCCTCCCCAGCACCACCTCCAACCTCTCTAGATGTTGTTTGACAGTAGAGGAGAAGACCACGATGTCATCAAGATACAGAAGCAGGGATTGGCATTGTTGGTCGCCGAAAATCCGCTGCATCAACCTCTGGAAGGTGCTGGGGGCATTGCAGAGTCCAAAGGGCATTCGATTCCATTCAAAGAGGCCAAATGGAGTGCAGAACGCAGTTTTGGGCCGGTCTGCCTCAGAAACTGGAACCTGGTTATACCCACTGGCTAGGTCCATAGTGGAAAACCAGCGGGCACCGGTCAGTGCATCAAGAGACTCCTCAATGCGAGGAAGAGGAAAAGCGTCCTTCCTGGTCTTGTTGTTCAGCTGTCTGTAGTCCACACACATGCGCAGACTGCCATCCTTCTTTTTAACAAGCACGATGGGGGACGCATAGGGGCTGCTACTCTCCCTTATGACCTGTGCTTCAAGGAGTTGGTTGATGTGATCTTTGACCACCTCATACTCAGACGGAGGAATGCGCCTATAGCGTTGCCTCACTGGGATGTCGTCAAGGAGAGGAATGTCATGAGCCATCAGGTTGGTGCAACCCAAGTCCCCATCGTGGGCAGAAAAGATGGAGGTGTGCCTGGTAAGGAGAGACCGCACCTCTAACTGCTCCTCAGCAGGCAAGGCAGATAGGTCCATGGCATTTATATGGTCCTGTGCAGATGTAGACAGAGCCTGTGATGCCACTGTAGCCACCACTGAAGGAACTTCTGTGACACCAGCAGGTAAGTTGACCACCTTAACCTCATCCAAGGTGCCTACCACAGTGCGGGAGTAGAGCAACACGTCTGTGGAGCCTACATTCACAATGGGGATGTATGCTGTGCCTCCTTCCACCCGAACCAGAGCAGGAGAGGCGAGCAATCCAGCCGGAAGGCCTGAGTCCAAGGGCTCAAACAATACAGTGCCACTGGAGTACTGTTGTGAGCATGTGGCTGCCACAATTTTCATCATGCCACCAGGAATTCGACAAGCCTTCCGGCCACGCACTTTGACCTTACCAGCAACATCAGGAGGGGCCTGCACACTGGCCTGATGGCACTTTTGAAGCGCGTGAATGATAGATTCTGGAGCACCTGATACAGGAGGCAAGGAGAACAGGGCTAAACCATGCTGGCCAAAGAGCTCCTGATAACATCTGCGGATTACATTCATCCCCAAGATACCAGGGACAGCAGCGGAGACACCATCAGGAGGGTCCTTGACCACCAGGACCCCGCAGCTTGCCATCCTCTTTCCACAGAGCTCAATGTCTAGCTCCAAGTAACCGAGGTAGGGAATGGCCAGCCCATTGGCTGCTCTGAGCTGCAACCAGTGGCAAGATTGGAGTTTCTTTTGACCCCAAGGCTCAAAATGCTGAGTAAAGAAACTTTCAGTGACTGTAGACACCATGGACCCGGTGTCTACCAAGCAAGGAATGTTGACTCCACCCATGTTTACATCTAAGTGGGGACAGGAGGACATGAGCTTCGATGCTTCTCCTACATAGCCTGAAACCAACCCTGAGCCTGTGACTACACCCTCCGAACTATGGCTCTGCAATTCGGCGGGCGCTAGTTTTCCGACGGTAGATCAGAGCAATTCTGCCTGCTAAAGTGTTGAGCAGAGGAAGAGGGCCGATCATGTGGAGCAGTAAGTACCACATTGCACTCCCTGGCAAAATGACCGGGTTGCTGACAACGTCTACAGATTACGGGGCCACTACGAGGGGGCCAACTGCGCTGATGAGACTGAGAGCTCTGTAAATGGGAAATGCTTTGGGTCAGTTGGTTAAGCTGCTCTTGCTGGAGCTTTAACATCTCTCTCATCTCGCTCCACTCAGATACTGGAGGTGAACTAGTCACCACCGGAGCACCACTTCTGACTCCATACTGAAGACCAAGAATCGAAGGGACAGAGTGACTCCGCGCCCTCCCACCCACTGGCAGACCCTCCCGTTCCCACCGGATTGCTTCCGCCCTGACCTCAAGTATCGTAGCAGTAGACTGCCGTCGTACAACCTGCTTAAGCTCACGACGCAGTGCACCATCAATAACATGCTCGACAAATTGGTCGCGCAGCAAAACCTCAGCGTTCTGCATGTCACTAGGTGCACGTTGCTTTACTGACATCATGAGACTCATCAACGCCAGGGAGAACTCCTGCAAGGTCTCGCCCTCCTGCTGCCGTCTGGAGAAGAAAGCTTCCTGTAAGGCTACATAGGACTCAGAACAGCCATAGAGCTCTTGTAACACAGAAATGATCTTATCTGGGGCTTCCCTCTCTGCACTAGAACGATATTTTATCTCGTCCCGCGCCTCTCCCTCAAGATGGTCAAATAAGAAAAAGGCCTGATCGCTGGCAGACAAACGGCGCGCTCTCATGCAAGCCTGAACTTCATCAATCCAATCATTCAAACCTATGCCTGACCTCCCCCTAAACATGGGACATTTTCGGTCTCGGGGCACAAAAACCAGTCTCTCCGCTAAAGGGGCACTAGCACTGGAAGGATCAGAAGGTGGCAGAGCAGCAGGGAGAGGTGCAGCACTAGGGCCAGGCACGGCCGCAGCCTGTTCCTGCTGCATCCTCTCATTGTCTGCTCTTAATTGAGCGACTAAATCCCTCAATTCTTGCATTTCTCCCTCCATAGCTACACCTTTACCAATAAAAGTGGAGAAAAGGCAATGAATGTGGACAGGAAAACAACAACGTAACTCACTACAGATTCACAAGAAACCAACTGCTGTTTTGCCTCTGAACACAATATAAAACAATTACTGCCTGCCTAACAATAGTTTTTAGCAAGGGCCATAATAGGAGAAAACAAAGAAGATTGGAACACACGTCTCGGCCCTCAAACAGTAAATCCTGCCGACAACGCCAGTTTGTGGCGGCACGTGGGAGTGATTGTTTGAAATACTATTTAACTAAAAGCCAGACAACGCCACCTTGGGAATTGCACCCAAGGAAATAATTATTCAAAGTACCAATAAGGCACTCAGGTTCGTAATACTGAGGGGCAGGAGACGTGGTTCCAATTCATCAAATGTTTTATTTCATATATTAAAATATCATTAAAAACACAGTAAGAACAACATACACACTGGAAATAAAGGGGGAAATCTTAATTCAGGGATGCTGAGGCTTACCAGTGGATGGAGGTGACGGGGGGTGAGAGGGATCCCAACAAAGTAAATTAAGGCACCCGTGATCACTACACACTCACACAAAGGAACACCAAAATCAGGGGGAGCACAGCACGACACACAAAAAGGGGGGAAGCCGCCACCGGGGACACCAGCACCACACCTTTGGCTCTCAGCAACTAAAGAGGGGCAAACAAGACACAATTACTGGGATAAACAATAAAAAGTCAATAATACTACAAAATACTGATCAGTTCACTGATATTAACTGAAATAAACAAAACAATATAGAGCAACAGGGTCGAAAACAACTAAACCAAAGAAACAGAAATTAACCTAACAGTCTACTTAATCTTAAATTAAATAAACAAAACAAACTTAACTCAACAGGGTCAATGAAACTAATCATAAACAGACTAATCAAATAGTCCGCGATAACAATGTTTAAAATATGGCCCTGTAGTGAAGGGCAAGGTGACACAAAGGCACAGTGACACCAAGAGGCAATGCAGACAATGCAGGCCAAGAGCAACACCCGCTAGGCAGCAGTGTAGCGGTGAAGCACAGTAGGGCAGGCAAGCCAGCTGTGCAGACAGACACAGCCGTGAGGGCAGACCAGCCGTCCAGGCAACACTCAGTCAGGCAAGCAAGACACTCGTAGTAGAGCAGTCGTGGATGCAACACAGACGTAGAGGCAAAACAGCAGTCCTTCTTTATCAGGCTTCCAGCGCAGAGCCTAGCAGACATTTAAGGTGATGTTACGATAATAATACTAGATTAAGATTATTCAGGAAGAATGAGACAAGCAGAAGGTCTACCTACCGATCAGGCCAAGTTCAGACAAACACACAGCAGGAGAGCTTCATTTACAGCGGCAGCAGACATGGGCTGCAGGATCCCTGCAAGGGTCTACAACCAGCGATGCATTTAGTATTTAGGCTAATTGTCATGCTAGGTGTACAACAAACGGCAGCCACTGCAAACTCACCGGTGCCAGCGGAGAAAGCACGTCAGCGGAACCCGGAAGCGGCCTTCGTGCCAAAGAGCAAGAGGGAGCAAGAGCGACACTGACCCCTCTTTATAAAGGTTGCCCCGTGTGGTGATAGGGCTGAACAGTCTATCCTGCTACACACCGAACACGTCGTAAACACTCCCGCTAAGTTTGTTTTCCCCCGTGTTCTGCTTGAAAGCAAGTACCTTCCTCCTGCAAACTGTTAAAACAAACGCTTCAACTTGTACAATTTTGAATCTGTATTTTTGAATATGGATCTTAAGTTGGCGTGACGTTGAAGCAGCGACTCTGCTGTAGTTCGTTTATAGCATAACGTTAGCATTTCGCTTCTGGCGATTAGATTTACGATTAGAAAATTATAAAAGTAGGGTAGACATGTGGATATTATCCGACTGAACAAAACGTGATCCGTCTCTTAAATGTGTGTCAACCACAGACCTTATTTCGAGCTATTTTCCAAAATCCTATGGAGAAATTGCATTGCTTTTTTGTCGAAGAAACCGGAAGGAGTTTACTACGGGTTTTAGGACACGTCACTGTGGCACTCTATTGCATCATCTCATACACTGCCACTCAGTGGAAAGTCAGTGTAAGTGCATGACACATTTCTCTAAACCAAGATTGATGACAGAAAGCCAGATGGACCGAACCACTCGTCGATATCTTGCCAATCCTTTTATGGAAAGCACCCCCTGCAGGTATAATAATTATGGTGACATCAAGTAAACTAAGGAATCATATAATTCATAAATTATCAAAGTATTGATTTTATGTTCGCAGGAAATTATGATTATTCACCTGTCCACTAAAGTGACGTCATGCATCACTGGCTATATTTCTACTAACAAACCTACCTAATAACACACACGAACATCACTAAAACCTAGACAGAGCATGCCAACACATTATCTGAGCCCTTTTTATGACGGATGTCTATGTTGGATCCAGCCCTTTGCCAGTTGCCGTGTTTACTGATCACAATCCCGTCGTATTCCTATCTCGCATGTACAATCACAATCAGCGTCTCATGAGATGGGCTCTGATCGTGCAAGACTACAATATAGACATCTGTCATAAAAAGGGCTCAGACAATGTGTTGGCAGATGCTCTGTCTAGGTTTTAGTGATGTTCGTGTGTGTTATTAGGTAGGTTTGTTAGTAGGCTTGGTTAACAAAACCATAGGTTTGTGTCTTAAGGGAGGGCGTGTTACGGCTGCTGCTTCCTCTCTGCCATTAACCTGTCAGTGATTGTTTGCAGCTGTGTGTGATATGTATATGAGCTGTGCCGTTGCCCAGACGTCATTGGATGCCGGCTTCCTGTCCCTCCCCCGGTAGGCATGACCGAAGAGCCGAAGGTCTTGATTGGAGCATGCCAGGCCCGACTCTCCAATCCCCGCGCACCCTTTCCGGCGACAGCTATTAAGAGAGTGTGCACCGTGTTAGTCGAGAGAGGTCTGAATCTGTGTCAGACGTCTCTCAATATCATCTCTGAACATTCTATGCTAGTGTTGTTAACGGTGGTTAACAAGTTGTGCTAAAGCGTGTAATCTTGTGAACTCGGTTTATATTGAGGAACAGCATTGACTGTGGTTAATTTGTTCCCAGGCTGTGTTTTATAACAGCCTATCTTTTGTTAGCCCAATTTATCTTCCACTTTAGAAGTGAGGTTTCTTTTGTTTGTTTGGTTTGTGTAACATGTGATACAACTCTTACTTAAGAGTCTTCCTCAGTTCCATTTGTGTTCGTTTAAACTGCTGCCTTTGTGCTTTTGTTTTGATTGTGGCTGTTGTTGCCAACTTTATAGTATTCACTCTTTAAAACTACTTCCTATTTTACCAAATACAACTGGTTAAATGTTACTTTCCACGAGCCGGACGTAACATAATAACTACAATCCATACTGTTACTGCTACTGTTGTTCCCAGGGCCGCCCCTCTCTCTACAGGCAGATCATGCAGACTGCGTGGGGCCTCACCTTGCGCAGGGAGCCTCATCTGAGGCGCACCTATGCGCTTATGCGGCGCGATTAGTGTGGCGTGGCACGGTTTCGCCGCACCCCCCCCCCCCCCCCCCCCCCCCCCTATGATGAGGGCCTCATCATATAACTTTGCGTGGGTCCTCAAGTTGACCAGGGACATCTCTGGTTGTTCTTGAAAATCCAATCCACTTGGATATACTTGATCTGCAATATCTTTTTGGGCCGTAAATCAATATACTTATGTTATTATAATGTAATTTTAAGTTTGCACATCTTTATCATTTTTTTCAAAATGTACATCTCTTCAGTTCAAACTTAAACGCATACTGTCCACCTGAGGGGACATATAAAAATGTATTTGAAAAAACTAGATAAAAAAAAACTAAAGTTCAAATCTTGTTTTTCATGCCCCAAGAGCAATAAAAACACTTGGTAAAAAAATCCTGACTGAGGTTTTCATAATTCATGCATGAAAGGGTTAATACCAATGACTATCAACTTCTAATGATTTGACATATTTTTGAACTTATTCAGAAAATCAAATGTTTTTTGAGGTACACATTACAGTTTTTCCGTGACAGACAGATTGCACATGAAAACACTAAAATAGAGCCTATTTATTACATTTGTTTCTGTGAGTTCCCCTCAGGGTTCAGCCCTTAATATCCCCCAAGTCCAAGGAATGACCCAATTCGAAGAAATTCTAGCACTCAAATGAATCATGACTACCAGTGAGATTACTAATGCGTACACCAATGCAGTAGTCATAATCGGAAATCAGCCAAAAAATCACAACAACACACACACAACACAACACACACACACACCACACACACACACACACACACAGTATATTCACTTCTTCATGCCTTACTACATTCTATCACTGCCATATCATCTGTGATCTTGTCCTGCACAAACACAGATGGGAACACACGTGTCCGTTCACACTGAGCTACATCGAACGTGGCAAAGAACACACACGCATCACTCTTGCATAATCAACAGAGCAAATACGTCTAAAAACACATTCAACATTAATTACATGCATTCATATTTAAGCACAATGAATAAAACATCTGGCAGAATCCTGAATGCTCACTAGTCCACATAAAAAATGCAGAGGACCCCTTCCAACAGGTTTTTAATGAGCCTGATTGGTTGGTGCAGCCATGTGAGGGAGTGTGTTGTTAGGACACCTCTGGCTCTGTTTCAAGAGATATTTGAGTGCTGCCGATGCACAGTTAATACCGTTGTCCCTGTCGTCAGCAGCAGGAGGACTCTTCTGTTATTATCAGAGGCAATTACGATAAAAACACATTTCAATTATCTTTAAGATGTGGTAGAGCTGTTTAATTAAAGCTGCTTTTGTTTTTTATTGTAATGAGCATGAATAAAGTATCACAGCAATATAGACATTGCTGATTTAGCTACTGTTATCTGTGGTTGTACATTTCTTCTTTATGCACTTTAAAATATTTAATTTAATAAATGCATTCCTGACATGCATCCTAAGTAGTTAGCAGATCTGCTATTATTATAAAAAAGCAACACCTACCTGGAGCGTTTGTCACATACTAGATTCACACATTTACACATTGGAGGGTGAAACCACTTTGATGGTTATTTATTTAGAGGTGTGTGCACATGTAATTGCTTGCATTAAGACAGCAGAATATAATGGTAAATTAGAGTACATTAGATTATGGTTCACCAGGCTCTAATTCCCTCTGGGTGTTTCCTCACCAACCTAAAAACAGAGAATGTGATGTTAGGTCACATGGGGAGAGGGGCTGAGCGAGGTCGAGTCCCAGCCAGCCAGAGTCGACGCTGCTTTGATTTAAACAGCTGAGAGTCGCACCATACTAGTTGCTCTGTTGGCCTTTAGTGCTAAGAGCTAAACATTAGCATACTAATATACTCACAATGACAATGCTAATGTTATTACAATTTTACTCAAAGAAAGTAACCTAATGCAATGTTTTTTTGTTAGATTTTCTCAATTTGATGCTTGAATTTGATTTAGTAACATATATTTAAAAAACATTTTTCACTCAAAACTGTAATATGCAATCATTTATGTAAACTATTTTCTTTTTCACATGCATAGAGACAAGAAAGAGTCACTGCGCTTTCTTCTTTCTGAAAGGAGCAATAATATTTAACATGTTTACCATCTCAGTTCAGGTTCAGGTGACACTATATTTACTTGTTGCAACGGTCACTGTGTCATATTATTGTAATATTCATACATATTGTCCATCACTTGGCCGAGAGACAAGACTACACATTGGTCTCTAAGCAATTAAAGCTTGCTATCTTTAAAGTGTGTGAAGAAATTGGAAAGGAGGTGCTAAAGTCAAGGAAAAGGGGGAATATGTCATCAAAGGCTAGCAAGTGCAACATGCTGAATTTAGCCTAGTGGGGGTTCCTTGTGTCCCGTGGACTCGCTTCCTCTCTTGTTCTCTCCTCTCCTCTTATCCATGAACTATTGTTATAATAAAGATTGTCCTATATTTTGTACATAGCTGTCTCTGTATTTATTGGAAGGTTCTGACAAAGTGGTAGTGTTTCCTACCGCACCTGAGCGAATCCAACATATATTACACTGGTAAAAAGCAAAAAGCAAAATGAGCAACTTTTGCTCATTATCAAAAACACAAAGTACAGTTTAGGTGGATGGCAATATTATATTTGAATGAAGTCTTAAACATGCATTATCTGAACAAAATGTTGTGCCATTCCATTCGGTAGATGTTGAGATTGATGAACAGACTGATAGCATGGATTCTCCATTAGCGGCACTTTGCTCAATAGCCCAATGTACAAGAGGAAACCATGCAAGGAGTGATGAACTAAAAGGTCATAAGAAAGGATTACGAGATGGGGGAGGTTTAAAAAAGTAAAAGAGGGTGGAAAGGCGGGATGAAGAGACACTCAAATGAGTGTTAATAGTTTATAAATGCACAGGGTGATTCCTGACAAGCTTTTAATGCCGGCGTTAGGATGACACATAATATTCAGAGTAATTACATGGTGCCATCTAAGGCTTTTAAATCCTTACCAGCAGTACAGTAGCTGCCAGTGTTGTACGTCGTGTTTGTCAAACAGAAAGAACAGCAGAGCTAGATACTCTTAATCTACACTCACTGCAACAAAGGCCTTTTAGCAGTCCAACATGTTGGAGCTTGTTTCTGTTTGTTTGTCTGTTTATCAGCAGGATTATGTAGAAAGTACTGGCCCTATTTGCATGAAACATGGTGGAAGGGTGTGGCAAAGGCCAAGGAAGAAACCACTAAAGGCTGACATGCCAGAGGTTTACTCTCTTTGAGAACTTCTAATCTAATGTATGATACATTCATGATGCTTTTGCCGGCTTCTTGATTAAAAAACTAAAAGCAAACGTCTGGGAAAAGTTGTGTTTCTGTCCCCTATCTCCCTGACCATTCTATGTATAATCTTATAGGCGTTTTATCTAGTGAGAGAAGCAATTGGCGGTGGCAATGCTAATAGCTTAAGCTAATATTCATATGGAGATATCCTCTCCCAAGTTACCAGCATTTACAGCCCTATCTAGGTTACTGCCTTGGGGGTTACCCATAATTCTCAGTGGCTCCGGAAGTAACTTTGTTAAAACTTCCTCTTCTTCTATTATATATAACTCTGACAATCACTATGATGGATGTGTGAGCAATAGACAAGGTGATTAAGTGAGAGTTAGGGCAGCTCTGTTAGATACCTCTTATCAGTGCAGGGTAGCTGACAAAGCCAGTAAGCCTGGCAGCAAGGACCCGGCTCATGTTCTTCTCTCAGCTGTCAACTCATGGCCTTTGCTGCTTTTTCTAAGATGTAGTTCAAGGCAGGGAACTTTTTCTACAAGGCTGCAGGATTTCTCATTGCCGACATTACAAAAACTCTTCTTAAACAGAAAGACAATTAACAAATACCTCAACAAGCCACTAATGCAGATTGTTTAACATGTATTTGTATGGGTTATCAGTAATTTTCAGTTATTGTCAGTGCAAAACCAATTCTGCTAAAAGGTCTGAGAATTTGCAGTGAAAATATCCTCAGTTTGCACATGTTAAAGCAGCAGATAGACAAAGCAACATGCCCCTTTTTTGAGCAGTTTGAGAAGGTTTTTCTGCAAATAACACATCTAATTCATTTCTTTTTTTCTAAACAATGAGGTGACCTAAAAAAATTGCTGCTCCCCCATGTGCTAAAAGGGTCACCTTTCACTTTGAATAGCAAGCACTGTGAGCAACACTCTCACACTTTTTCTAAAACTCCATCTGCCTAACGTTTTGGAGGAACCATTTAAGACTCCAAATACCCTCCGAGTGGTTCGGAGGGGAAAATAAGTGGATGGAATGAATAATTAATAGTTCTTTCTTGAAAGATGTTTTTTTTTTTTACTTTTCCCTTTTTTGCTTATTTGACTGTGGACACACCTAATGCCTTGTTTACATGTGCAGTGCATAAAGCTTTTAAAGGCAGTCAGAAGGTGTTTGCAGAAGATTTTTGAGCTTGAACAGGATTTAGCTCTTAGTGTGGACATGGTTGAAAGCGGTAATCTTTCTATGTTGTCTCTTTCATTATCATGCACCTTGAATCCAAACATCGTTGACACAAAGATGACCCCAAACACTTTTTCAGGTACCTCTGGACTCATGATTGTTGTATATGAGCACCATTTGTATCCTGCATACAGAGTGTATAGACTTGCTATTGTTATTTGTGATGATGAAAGCCATTAATTTAATTATTCTTATCATCCAAATGAGGCTGTTTCATGAGTAAGATTTTAAGAAACCTATGACTTTAAATCAAAAACTCCTCTTATCACCGCCTATAAGACTCATTCTTGCACTGTCAGACTCCCTGCGGCTCCTTGGTTTCAGAGAAGATAGATTTTCTGCACAAGCTGTTTGAAGTTATTTTCTGATTTTTTGGAAAATCCATAGAACACATGCGGCTCCCAGTCACTTCAGGTAGTCCGGGGAAGGCTGATATAAAGCTCAGCTCAGAAGTCTCTGTGTGATTATAGACCTTCAAAAAGTTCCATTTGACACAGAGATGGATAATCAAAACGTTTTCTTTCATTTCCACTAAACATCAGTTTGGATTAAAGAGTAGAGTAAAGTCGATGTGTTGATTGTTAATCGTGCAAAAACAACAATGGCGCTGTTTGAAGAGTTGTTGTGTTTGAATTTGTCAAGAAAGACCAATACTTGCAGTAATTTCACGTCTGACATTTTTTTATTGATTTAAACGCCAAAACCGAAAACTCCCTGTAAATAATTCACAAAAAAATACTGTGGGTGAAACAACAAGATGAAACATGTCTGCAAATGTTGTTTTTGTGCAGCATGAAGATTAAAAAGACCTGAATGGCACAATGTAACATTTTAATAATACATGTAGTTACCTCGGCTGTACCACCTGCTGCTCTACCACCTGCTGCTGCTGCTGCACCACCTGCTGTGTGATGGCAACAGCTACTACTGTAAAGCAAGTCAAGGAAAAGGAGCTAACATTCATTTGGTTGGTCAGCATGACAGTTTATATATACTAGAAAATAGTTGTAAATTGCCTTGCATACAGTACAGTTAAGTAACGCCACGTCCCAATAAACATACCCTTAATAAAGAACAAAGCATGACCTAGAATGTTTGAATGAACTTAATTTACATTCAACTCTCACTTAACCCTACAATAATTTTTTATTATATGTACAGCACTTTGGCTCGACCAAAAATCGTTAAATAATGTGCTATATAAATAAAACTTGATTTGATTTGATAATCAATATGTGCTGCAGGAAGCTCAGTGGGTTAAAATAGCCTAATCAAAGAAGACTTACAGTCTCAAATAATGATGGACGCAACCAAATTCAATATACTGTCTTACAAATGAAGCTTAGCATGTGTTCAAGCAGGAACCTTTATGTACATTCTTCCGCAGTTATCTATCTTCTCACTACTCCAGAAGCTTCTAATCATCTTATTATGCATGGCCGTTGGCTCTTTTAGTTAACCAGACCCATGATAGTGTGTCAAAATTGCCTCATGGAGTCCCCTCCCCCTTATAATATATGATATCGCAACGTAGTCTTATCGGCAAAGACCATTCACATTCTCATCCTTATGATTACATGTCAATAGATATCTGATGCTCACATTCTTGTGGACAATGACTTCCTGCATCGAGGGGCCTAATGTAATTTTCTCGCGGCAGTGGTGTGTGATAGTGTGTGAGAAGGTCAAAGAGAGATTACAGTAAGTCTCAGATTCTGGTCAATGAAAGTTGTGTGGTTCCCACAGAATCTTCAAGGTCAACTCTGTTCTTCTTTTTTTAGTGCATAGTCTTTGATTGTCTTCTCCTTAATTTCTTTTATTTCCTTTGTGTCCATCTCTTATTACATGCACACATACAAACAAGCATTCAATGTTGTAAGACAATGATAGATATGGTCATGAGAGGGCACACACAAAAAGCAGGCAGGATTAACGTAGTTTGAAATGCAGAATGGATAGTCAAGGGTTAATCCAACCCCATAATCCTCAAGTGATAAAGAGCCTAACATGGATGGTTGGGATTTATGGATATTTAGAAATGTGGGATATTTCTATAGCCGCTGAGTTTGGCTTCCACAACTCTCAGCAGGGAGGTTGAGGCTACAATGAAAAGAGGATGATGTTGACAGTGTCAGAGCACGGGGGGGGGGGGGGGAGGATAGGAGAATGATGAAAATACAGGAGGATGAGACAATTAGGAAGAGGATACAGTAGAACAATGGAGGGAAGAATGTGAGAGTAATCAGACGGGAGTAGGCTGAAGAAGAAAAAAATGATAAATTATGTCATGCAGTACAAAATAGAGAGAGATAGATAGCCAGAATCGCCAGTAATATTTGACAGCCTTCATGTCCAAGACTTCTATGTCTAAAATAGTTTTGCTCCATAGGCAGGGAGAATTGTTTCATTGGTCTTATCGTGCCAAACCAACATCAAAAATGTAGTATTTACAGTGTCACCGAAAACACCTTGACTCAAATAGACAAGTTTTGTCTTTTTTTTCACAAGTGGGTCTTTTTTCGTAACACATTAAATATTTTAGGGAAAATGGATGGAAGCCTTGGATGGAGACCCAGCTGTCAGGAAGGAACATTCATTTTTAATAATTTCACCTACGTCAGGTTACAAAATTGGGGCAGACAGCCTTCTGCTGGTTCACAAAGTCCTTGTTGAGAGGGACCGTCTCAAAGAGACACAAGATCACCTTGCCCTCTTAAGACAAACTGACCCTTCATTTTTCACAAAATGACCTAAGTAGATTTGCAGAGTTTTCAAACATTAGCAGCTCATTAGCTAGGGTAATGGTGCCATACTATTATCCCCACGGCCCATTATTCCCATTCCCAATAGAGTATCAAAAAGTCCCATTGGACCAAAAGCCCATTTGTCTGACAGCCCATAATCCCAAAAACAAATTCCCATTGCTCAGTAGGCCCGCTTCCTGCAACAACAAGGCTGAGTATTATGATTGTTTTACCCTCAAATTCTTGCCCTATATAACTTCAACCAATCACACTTCTCACGTCTCAACCTAACCAACATTATGGTTACCCGTTACAATAGTATATCCCTAAACAGCTCTTTATATTCCTTGTGATAATTATTTTATAGTTTATTTTTGGCTGGTTAAGAAGTTGTTTATCACCACCAACATTTTTACGTGTTTCCCCATTTGTATCAACATTATACATCCAGTAAATCCCTACGCTTCATCTGCTGTCGAAACGCGTCCAACCAGCACTTTGAATGCTAAACCAGCAAAGCCCAGTCCGGCCCTCGCTGCCTTCAGGTTCAGGAAACTCCCTGGCTGTTCTCTGTCATCCTACTCATTAAATGTGTATGCTCAGCAAAGCGTTTGCTCGCACTAGACTTAAACATCTGAGTCTCTATGGAACCGTGACTGAGATAGACATGTTTTGTCCTTTTCATCAAGTGTGCATTTTTTTTATTTTTCTCATCTCTTGAAGTACCCATTTGTGCTTCTCTACCAGGGCGCTCAAACACTGAGAGGTTTGAATGGAGAGTACAAGTGGTGTGTGTGTGTGTGTGTGTGTGTGTGTGTGTGTGTGTGTGTGTGTGTGTGTGTGTGTGTGTGTTGTTTACAAATTGACAATAGACTGTCCAGGTGCTTTGCAGCTCCCAGTGCATGAGTAATTGAATTACAGGACATATCCAAGTATTGAGTAGCACCATAAGTAGCACGTATAGTATGTATATAGTAGAACACTACACACACACACACACACACACACACACACACACACACACACACACACACACACACACACCTAGCAGTGCTGCACGTGTAAGCGCATGTCTTTACAAACTAGTGCATCATTATTGAAAGCTTACTGTAATTAATGTAGAATCAGTATTCCAGTGAATTGAAGAGACTTTATACACATTTTCATATCAAATTTATTGCAAATATAGAAATAGATCTTTTGTACAGAAATCGCAAAGGGAAAAAAATGTCAATATCAGCAACAAATCATTAAAGAAAGAAAAAAAGCCAAGAATGATCCCCATCATCCAAGCCTGTGTCTCTCCCTTTTGGTGTTTAAACATTAGTGTGTAGATCTGAAGCCAGAGGGGAGAGTCACATTAGATTTGGATGGAATATGATCATGGGTCTTTTGATTTAATACAGTGACAGACAGTTTAAGATCAAAAGACCAACTGACACTGTCAACATGGCAAAAGCCCTGACACAAATGGGACATATATGGCAGAATAGTAACTAAGATCGTATAATATTGATGCAAAAATTAGCTTTGGCCCTTGGGATAACACAGATAGTGGTTATACTTTAGCACTACAGTGATTATATTAGATGTTCGTGGTACTTTTCTAAGGGGCTATCATAGCTTGAAATCCCTCTACTCCTGTTTCCTTGTATGTGTTCGTAAAAGGGATGAATCTAAATTATTTTGTAAAGGGAATAGAGTCTGAGAGATGTCAGTGAAATTAATGTAAAATGTGTCACTACAGTAGAGAAATTGCAATGGTTCAACTTCTAAAAACACACGGTTTATTATTAATATTGTAATTTGCTCAAATATGTCCTGAAGCGGTAGTTTGTCAGATTGTGCAGTGAAGTGTGAAATTGTATCCCTTAACTCAAAGGAAATAGAGCTCAGTAGAAGTCAAATCACTGAATACTGACTGAGCAGGTTTTGAAAACCCTAATCCTGACTGAATAATAGTTTAATTTGGGTTCATTGCTCGGCATTATGCCTATCTTAAAAGTACACAGTTCTGCATCATGTGTAAATAAACCTTAATACTTTTGTTGCTGCAAGGCCAAGACAATATTAGCTCTGGAACCGATCAATGCACAGACATTTAATTTCCTCAATGAGTCAAGGAAGGCCCCGCTCCCTGTACTCTTGACAGCCATTTTTCGGAAGCCGCTGAGTTTTCAATCTCTGGCTCTGACAAGGCCCATCATTCTGACACTGGATTGTGTG
>JASDAP010000197.1:0-52071 GCA_031216635.1 Dissostichus eleginoides | reverse complement strand
TGCCATTATATGTATTATATACAGTGGCGTAACAAGGTTGTGATTGGCCCTGGTACAAATATTGTTTTGGGCAAAAAAACTAATTTTGTCAGTTTAGCTGTTACATCTCCTTGTTCTCTCTTGTCCTTTCTCTTTTGAGCGCTCCTCTTGTGCTTTGGTTTGCTGTACATTATAAATGCAAGCTATTACATTTTTTATAATGCTAACGAACTTGCTGCAGCTAGCTACAGTACAGTACAGGTTGATTAAACGGTTCGCTCGTCACGCAAGGTATCACATGACATGAAAGGGAGCAAGGTCATTGGACAAACAAATGACAAATTAATTTAGGTTGCTTGGTTACTTTGAAGACTGCGTGAACCGATCAATGCCATTGGGGCCCCAAAAAATAAATAATAAATAAAAAATATTTAAAAGAAATATATATTTTTTTTTTTTCATGGGCCCCTGGCCGGCTCTGGGCCCCGGTGCGATGCACCGGCTGCACCGGCGATAGTTACGCCACTGCAGTGGCGAGCCATCAGGGCCCTCTAAGATATTCTAAAAAATAATATTTGAAAACATAAAAAAACCAAAACATTTCTTTTAATCAAAATATTTTTTTTAAACTATTTTTTTAAAAATATTTTTCATTAGTTTTACCAAAATAAGTTGATTCAATTGTATTTAAAATAACATTTCCAAAGAAATAAATCCTTCGAATCTGCCTGTTCAGTTTCTGTTGGAATGTGAAGGGTTAAATGCTGTCTCTGCGAGTTATGTGAAGACGGGAGAGCTTGTTGGTCCCTCTGTACATTCACAGAGGGCCCGCTATAGTAACTCAATGAGAGAGTAATGTCAAATGACAGTACAATTGACCAATCATATCTTCCCTCTAAATGGGTGGGCTTTATTTTCGCGGACTTTATGACTAGTTCCGCCCGCTGTGAAGTTTATGCATGTGTATAAAGTGGTGCAGTGACGCGTCCTAAAACCCGGAAGTAAGCTGCGCTTGGGTTCCCTCGACAAAAAAGCAATGGGATTTCTCCATAGGATTTTGGAAAATAGCTCGAAATAAGGTCTGTGGAAAACGAACCTGTTAGATAAATGCACGTTTTGTTCAGCCGGATAATATCCACATGTCTACCCTACTTTTATAATTTTCGAATCATAAATCTAATCGATAGATTTATGATCATGTGGTGACACGTTATGGGACA
This sequence comes from Dissostichus eleginoides, assembly GCA_031216635.1. Lineage (NCBI taxonomy): Eukaryota > Metazoa > Chordata > Actinopteri > Perciformes > Nototheniidae > Dissostichus > Dissostichus eleginoides. The sequence goes on along the minus strand of JASDAP010000197.1, from coordinate 50,872 downwards.
TAATTCACCATGGTGATTGTTGTGTTGCAACCCGGAATCGTTAGTGAGGGTACCGGGGTTTGAGGTTATTGATGCTAGCTTATGAGACAATGCAACACATGTACTTTCCGGAGAGTTATTAATGGATAATAAAGTGTGGAAGTCCATTCTGAATACACCGCCTCCGACTCCCTTTCATCGGCACTACACTGGTGACCCTGACGTTTTCGCGAAAGTTTCCGAAGACTCATTGAACATGGCTGATAGCAATGTTTCTGTAAAGTTGCCGGAGTTTTGGGAGCACGCCGCGGCAGCATGGTTCGCCCACGTGGAAGCGCATTTCGCCTGCAGACAAGTCCGTGATGGGGACTTGAAGTACTACCATGTAGTGGCAGCGCTGGGAAGCTCCACTTCATCCAGGTTGGTGGGATTTATCGCTGCTCCCCCGCACCATGGCAAATATGAGGCGATTAAGGCTCTCCTCCTTAAGACATTTAGCTTATCTGCTAAGGAGAGAGCCCGCCAGATTCTAGACATTCAAGGCCTGGGGGACAGCAGACCGTCTCATCTCATGGAGAAAATGCTAAATCTGCTAGGGGGGGAAGATCCCCAGATTTTGTTCATGGAGATTTTCCTACGCCACTTGCCTTCCGGGTCCAGACGGCGCTGGCCAACACAACCGTCACGGAGCCCGTGCCTTGGCTGAGGAAGCGGACCGTTTTTTCCTGGCTACACAACAGCCCGGTGCAGAGGCGTTAGCTGTGACGCTTAGCGGCCCATCTACGGTCAAGACGGCATGGCGGAGGCCGACGCGGCAATGTCAAGCCGGCGTGGAGACACCGGAGAGTGTTTTTACCACGCACGTTTCGGGACAATGGCGAAGAAGTGCGTCGCTCCATGCAGCTACAAACCTCCGGGAAACGGAGGTGCCGGCGCTCAGTAGTGGCCCTGAGCGTCGGCGGCACGTGCAGGCTTCTCTTTGTCAGCGACAGCATTTCGGGGAGCCTGTTTCTGGTGACATGGGCGCTCAACGGAGTGTGGTTCCCGCGTCGAGGGAAGACGTCGCTCGGGGAGGGCACGGACCGCGGTTGACGACGGCTAACGGCGGTCCCATTCGCACGTATGGCGTGAGGCCTATGTGTTTGTGCATCGGAGGACAGCGTTTCAGCTGGGATTTTGTGACAGCGGACATTTCTTTTCCCCTCCTCGGGGCAGATTTTTTGTGTGCTCATGGACTCTTAGTGGACGTTAAGAATAAACGCTTGGTTGATGCCTTGACGTTTTCCTCTCTTGTGTGCACACTCGGCAGCGCAGCGTACGACGGGCTGTCGGGCTCGCTGTCGGGGGCGGACATTTTTCTCAGACTGTTGGCCGAGTTTCCAGACCTGTCGCTGCCCACCTTCTCTGCGCTCACCACCAAGCATGGCGTGGAGCACCACGTCACTACCGAAGGTCCCCCTGTCTACGCCAGGGCCCGGCGGTTGAACCCTTCTAAGCTAGCTGTAGCGAGGGCGGAGTTTGCAACCATGGAGCGCCTGGGCATCGTCCGCCGCTCCGACAGTCCTTGGGCCTCTCCTCTGCACGTTGTTCCCAAGCCGAACGGCGGTTTCCGCCCGTGCGGGGATTACCGCCGGCTCAACGACGCCACTACGCCTGACCGTTATCCGGTGCCGCACATTCAGGACTTTTCGGCGCATCTGGCCGGTGCGAGGGTGTTTTCTAAAGTGGACCTGGTGCGTGGATACCACCAGGTGCCCATGCACCCCCTGGACATTCCCAAGACAGCAGTGATAACGCCTTTTGGACTTTTTGAGTTCCTGCGGATGCCTTTTGGACTCAAGAATGCCGCTCAGACGTTCCAGCGCCTGATGGATTCGGTGCTGCGGGACCTGCCGTTTGTGTTCGTTTACCTGGACGACATACTCGTCGCCAGCGCTTCAGTGGAGGAGCACCTGTCCCACCTCCGATCCCTTTTCACGCGGCTCGACGAACATGGATTAATTATCAATCCTGCAAAGTGCCAGTTCGGGGTGTCTGACATTGACTTCCTCGGGCACCGCGTCACCAAGGGCGGAGCGGCACCTCTGCCGGCGAAGGTGGAGGCTGTTGCGGCTTTTCCTCGCCCGCTCACAGCCCGGTCGCCTCCGGGAGTTCCTGGGGATGGTGACGTTCTACCACCGTTTCATCGCCCGAGCCCCCACATCATGCGGCCGCTGTATGAGGCTTTGAAAGGCAAGACCCCCGTCCAGGCGATCGACTGGACAGCAGAAGCGGAGGTCGCTTTTTACTGAGGTCAAGACCGCGTTGGCTCAAGCGGCTTTGCTGGCACACCCATCGCCCACGGCTCCCATCTCCATTACCACAGACGCATCGGACTACGCCGTTGGTGCGGTGCACGAGCAGTGGGTGGATGGCGCTTGGCAGCCGCTCGCCTTTTTCAGCCGTCAGCTGACGCCCAGGGAACGCAGGTACAGCGCTTTTGACCGAGAGCTCCTTGGACTTTGGCTTGCCGTGCGGCATTTCCGTTTTTTGCTGGAAGGCCGTGAATTCACGGCGTTTGTCGACCACAAGCCGCTCACGTTCGCCATGGCAAAAGTGGCTGAGCCTTGGTCTGCACGCCAGCAGCGGCAGCTGTCTTACATCTCGGAGTTCACCACAGACATTAAGCACGTGGCTGGCAAATCGAACCTGGTCGCAGATTGCCTCTCCAGGGTCGTCATCGGGGCCGTGCAGTTGGGCCTGGACTATACCCGCATGGCGGCGGACCAGGTCACGGACCCCGGCGTACAGGCCCTATAGGAGGACAGCTTGGGGCTGCGTTTTTAGGACGTGGTTTTCGGTGACGCAGGCGTTACTCTCCTGTGCGACGTCTCCACAGGCCTGCCGCGGCCGGTCGTTCCCGCCGGTTGGAGGCGCTCCGTTTTCGAGGCGGTGCACGACCTGTCCCGCCCCGGCGGTAAGCCTTCGGTGCGCTTGGTGGCCGCGAAGTTCGTTTGGCGGGGACTGAAAAAGGACGTGAGGACTTGGGCTGGTGAGTGCGTGGCTTGTCAGCGCGCTATGGTGCATCACCACACGAAAGCTCCTTTGGAACGTTTCATGGTGCCGGAGAGGAGGTTTGACCACGTCAACGTCGACCTAGTGGGTCCATTGCCTTCCTCTCAGGGTTTTTCCTACCTCCTCACCATGGTGGACAGGACGACCCGTTGGCCGGAGGCGGTTCCTCTCGCGTCGACGTCGGCGGCTGACATAGCCCGGGCTTTCATTGCGACGTGGGTGTGTCGTTTTGGCACCCCGTCGGACATTTCCTCTGACCGGGGTGCGCAGTTCACGTCTGAGCTCTGGAACGCCGTGGCGTGTGGTCTGGGGGTTAAGCTTCACAGGACAACCTGCTTATCACCCTCAGGCTAACGGCCTCTGTGAACGTTTCCATCGCTCCATGAAGGCAGCGCTCAGAGCCGGCCTGAAGGACGGAAATTGGGTCGACAAGCTGCCTTGGTGATGCTGGGCCTGCGGACTGCGCCCAAGGAAGATCTGCAGTGTTTCCACGGCTGAGATGGTCTACGGCCAGCCGCTGAGAGTTCCAGGGATTTCCTCCCTAACGCATCGGTTCCCTGGTCGGCGTCGGCACAGCGGGTTTGCCTGCGGGACACCGCCGAGACTTTTGCTCCGATTCCTACTGCCCAACATGGTACTCAGGTGTTCCGGGTTCCCGCGGATCTCCGCTCGGCGGAGCACGTTTTCATACGGCACGATGCGCACAGGGGTCCTCTACGGCCTCCTTACGACGGACCTTTCCGTGTTTTGGAGCACGGGGACAAGAACTTCGTGGTCGACCTGGGTGGTAAGGCCGAGCACGTTTCTGTAGACCGGTTGAAGGCGGCCCATTTGGATTTGGGCCAGCCGGTGGTGCTGGCACGACCTCCGCAACGGGGGCGTCCCCCGGCCTTGGTCCCTGTCACTGACTTGAGGCCCGTTGTTCCGGTTTGATATTCCGCTGAAGTATACGCTGTGACGTAATAACTCTTCTTTTTTTCGAGGGAAGGGGGGGGGTCAGAGGGCCTAGGTATAAAAGTCACGGCTCGCCACTGCGCCACTGATTATATATAACCACTTTACTCTAAGTGCCTCATGATGACATCCTGCTGAATACAAAGACACACAGCTGCGAGAGGGGATTCAGCTGTATACGGAGACGATAGGTTGGGACGTGTCACGTGTGCCGGAGACGATAGGTACGTGTACCGGAGACGATAGGTTGGGACCATAGACTGTATATATAAATGGACGTAGGGTCCGTGACGTCACCCATAGGATTCTGCAGATTGCCGAGAAAGCCCTTAGTAGGCGGAGTTGGCCACTAACGGCTCGACAGTGACGTCAGAGTCTAACTCCCGCCTGCTCCAGCCTGATCCAAATAAGGGCAAAGAGGCGGAGCCGAGGCGGGACCTGCTTCTGAAGCACAAGGCGGGGCTCCAAGCTCCCGAGCTAGCTGAAGCTACCAAGCTAGGCTAACATGCTCACATGTTCATGCTCACTTAATAAGCCTTGTTCAACATCATTTCTTTAGCTAATACTACAGCGGGCTGCAGGCGAACCAAGTCCGCGTTTCGCTGCATTCCTTGATCTCCAGTTATAACGCCGGACTCCTCCGCCGGGACGCCGGAGCTAACGGAGCCGCAGGGGGCTAGCTAGCTCCCTGCAGCTCCGTTAGCTCCGGCCGGCGGACTCCAGCGGCCACCACTGGGATAATTGGGTGCCCTTTTAACATTTGCTCCCGTTTAGCATTATGGGTGTCATAGCCATAGACTATAAAAGTCTTACCCAAGGCTGAATCATAAACTAAACTGTATATATATATATATACATGTATAAAGGGTTATGTCCTTAGCTGGCTTATACGCTATATAAACAAGCTAAGCTAACAAGCACACAAACACCTGCTAACATGTATAATATTATCATTTTACTCAACGAAAAAAGCTGAGAGTAGACTTCTTGGAAGTTCTGTTAGTACATTCAACCGCACAGCACGACATTTTAATTGTCTGGTATTTGTAACAACATTCCCTAAAAGGCACAATCACCAAGAACACGGCTAAAGGGTCAAGTACAGTAACTACAACTAGCTAACGTTGTAGCCTAGCAGAGTGGACAAGTTGCTGTTAGCTGACAGTGAGGCACGTACCTGTCCATCAAAGTGACCACGCCCTAATTTATGCAAAAACTGTAAGACCTAATATAAATAAAAGGGTCGCGTTATAAAACAATTCACTCAACAATTAATAATCATGAAGGTGGAATCTAACTATTTCCCGAATAATTTGTATTGCGTCCAGGGGTAGAAACATGTTTATTTCTGCTGTAAAGTTGGGCATTTTAACATGGGGGGTCTATGGAAATTCCTCCTTTCTGCAGTCATCGCCTATCGGCCAATAGATGAACTGCAGTTTGTGGCACTTCCTTATTTGCGTCCCGGCTCTGCCCCAGAGTTTGCCGCTTGGTTGGGACGTGTCACGTCGGCCGGATGTCGCCAATGATGTAATAGGAGCGAAAATTTTGGATCTGCTTGTTAGCACCTGTTAGGATTTCTTAAACCCCGAGACCAGGATTAACTGAAAAGAGTCCAAGGAAGCTTATTTCAAAGTTAACAGCATTTAATTTAAACAAATGATACGATGATACAAATGAAATGTGCAAGAGCGGCTGCTTCCATCAGCTGTCCTTGTCGCGAAGGGTCAGCCGGGTGAAAGAGATCGATTTCTCTCTTGCTTTACGGGTTATTAACTGTAATCTTCTCCTATTGGCCGGCGTCGACGGGGGCTGGTCCAAGGCACATCCTGTCGTTTCTCTCATGTTAAATTTTACAATATTCTAATGTCTGTGGTTATTTAAACATTCCCTAATGATAGTATTTGCAGCATCAATAAGTAAGGGTTAAAGACATTGTGTTGCCAGCGTGTTTTAGGAAGGATTCCATGTTGTTGCATGTGGCCTCCTTGAGATACAGTATGTTGATTGATTGAGCGTTAAAGTAACCTGTATATCCTATATAACCTGTTTTAATAATTATAACTTTGTCTGTGTAAAATGTATACTTATGAAACTAGACCAAGTGTTCTTATTTTCCTTTGTTTGCTGTGGTCAATTGTGTGTGCGTTGACTTAGGAATGTAGAGGATCCAGTCGGCCCCCCCGGGGTTTTAATGGCCCGGATAGGAGCATGGGGGGGTTGTAGGAGAAAGGTAATAAAACTGACACCATTGAGTCTATGCAGAGATTGTTCTGAGAGAAAGATTGGGATGCAGAGTGGTACGGCCAGGTGCTGAGGATAAACGAAGATAAGGATTGGTACCTCACCCCCGTGCGACCCAGAATTGTTTATTTTATGGCTGCCATAAAAGATGACCTGGGACTGATCGGCGGCGCAGGAGATCCAAAGTTCCCACACTTATGGCTGACTCACTCTGATTCGCTGTTTAGACCTCGTCAATGGCTGACTCACTCTGATTCGCTGCCTAGGGCTCGCCCAGGAGTGAGTCCACCGATGGATGAACACCTAGGGAGGAGCAACCGACACAACTCCTCCCACACAACTCCTCTCCGTTTGTGGGATAAATATTGTGAATTCTGTACACTCGCGCTCTGTTCTGTCTGACTGTCTGATACGTACATCGCACGGTGGAAGAGCTGAGGCCCGAAGTACTTCGTTATATAAGTACTTCGTTATATTGTACTGTTGTTTCTACCATTAAATCAGCTTATTGTTTAATCTCATATCTCTGTCTGAGCCGTTCCTTTTTACAGCAGACCACTCATCAAACGAACAGCGCGGAGCGGGCTCGAACCTTCAACAACTGAAGGGTGCTTAAACCCAACAATTTGGTGACCGACCGACGTGATGAGTAGGGTCTCATAGAAGGCACACCGGCAGCCAGCGGACGAACGGTCCAGGGATGACACCTCGAATACCTCTGACAACTAAACCAGGGCCCCACAACAGAAAGGTGAGCAGATACCTGTTATTATCAAAATCTGTGATTGGCTATACTACAAAATTTTAGAGTTGTCAGCGGCATTTTCAGTGTTTTAGTCTTACGGTAGAAAGAACAGTACTACAGAATAACACTTTCCAGTCTCAAAGAGGAGCTGCAGTTGTGTTATATGTGGGGTATTTCAAGAGGAGAAACGCAACTTTCAAAATCAATTTGAAATGACCGGATCTCGCAAACTCTTGCTGTGGGGTTAATCTAGAAGACTAAACGTGACGATAAAGAGATTCTGTAGACTGGGTTTCGACTCCTTGCCAAAAGCCACATCGCCGAAAGGGGGTGTAGAAGCGCTTCTGGAAGTCTCTCCATCTGTTGAAATATACATCGCACTATAAAAGTCAACTAGACTGTACGGGGAATATATTAACTGTGTAACGAGATTGCAGTGGTTATAAAATTTAAAGGAAGTCCAGCTGCAATGGTCGTCGAGATTTCAGTGGTTTTAAAATTTAAAGGAAGTCCAGCTGAAATACTCTGAGAAATAAGGTGACACACACAGTAATTCTTAGACGAATTCTGGGGTTGGGGCTCATCGACTAATGTACACAGGCAATCCTTAGACGGATCTGGGGTTACATTAGGTTATTTATTTTGAGTGTGATTAACTGTGTAACGAGATTGCAGTGGTTATAAAATTTAAAGGAAGTCCAGCTGCAATGGTCGTCGAGATTTCAGTGGTTTTAAAATTTAAAGGAAGTCCAGCTGAAATACTCTGAGAAATAAGGTGACACACACAGTAATTCTTAGACGAATTCTGGGGTTGGGGCTCATCGACTAATGTACACAGGCAATCCTTAGACGGATCTGGGGTTACATTAGGTTTATTTATTTTGAGTGTGATTAACTGTGTAACGAGATTGCAGTGGTTATAAATTTAAAGGAAGTCCAGCTGCAATCGTCGTCCGAGATTTCAGTGGTTTTAAAATTTAAAGAAGTCCAGCTGAAATACTCTGAGAAATAAGGTGACACACACAGTAATTCTTAGACGAATTCTGGGGTTGGGGCTCATCGACTAAGTACACAGGCAATCCTTAGACGGATCTGGGGTTACGTTAGGTATATTTATTTTGAGTGTGATTAATATTGAGTAAGAAAAAGGTTGATAGGCGCTGTGAGAATGGGTCTGCAGAGAGAATTTCGCCTTGATGCCAACTGGCTGTTATCAGCCTGCAGCCAGGGAGGAGAAATCAGCAGAGCTGCCTGCACTGAGTGTGTGTGTGTGTGAGGAAGTCCGTGGATTGGTCAATTTGGACCAATCAGCGCGGGCTTAACGTAACGGCTAAGCGGTCCTACGACGCTGGTTATCAACTCGGTAAATCGAGCCAGGGTTTCTCTCTCCAGCTGAGAGCGCGTTCACGTGAAAGGGACAAGTGTACTAACAGCGCAGCGTCATACTTCATTAATGAAAAGTAAATAATATTAGACAAATATGAACTTTAAACATCCATGACTTAAACATATAATAAAGGATACAAGCCACATAGTTGCACCTGCAAGGTGAATATAGAGCAACTGGTTAAAAAATAAATAAACTACCGAGTGTTTGAAAGCGTACAACAGTTTTATGTTATCACTGTTGCCCATCTAAGACACGAGTGGATCTGACTTTAATTACATTTGAGTTGAGTGTTTCGTCAACCTAATGTGTTGCTTAAAATAATACTTCTGCATACAGTATGTGACAATGTAAGTGTTGCACGGTCAGATACGGCTCGAGAAGCTGACTTAGACAAGGAAATATATATATGATATATATATCGATGATGTGATATGAATGATAAGTGCGACACGTCGGCGTCTTCTCTTCATACGGCAGTTTAAACTGTATTTCCTTTATCCTGTAATATGACTTGATAGATTTAAACTCCGCACGCTGAGCTCTGATCAGGCGCAGCTTTCACTGAGTTGATCTCTATTCTATAGACGCCGGAGGCAGGCAGCGTCAGGTAAAACAAGTTATTTAGCCTTCCCAAACCTGAGCCTTACGCGCCGCCTAATACACCTCGCACCGAAAACTATCAGACTGTATACCTGTGGGAATAAAACTACAATAATTAGTAAATTATAGTACGCAGAGATATCTGGTGTTTTTTATAAGAAACTAAAACCTTTAGGAGAAGCGCTCTTGTGAGTCTCCGCAACGGGTTGAAATACACCTCGCACCGAAAACTATCAGACTGTATACCTGTGGGAATAAAACTACAATAATTAGTAAATTATAGTACGCAGAGATATCTGGTATTTTTTATAAAAAACTAAAACCTTTAGGAGAAGCAGATACGAACGAAGTCAAAATGGAAGGAGAATTTGAACGTGAAGAGAGAGAATTAGGAGTCCCTGTTCCGGGGAGTTTAAGGGAACAGTGGGGACAAGCAGAGAGATTGATACTTAGCGGACTTAAGCCCGGAGATCATAAAAAGGCGAGCAGCGATCTCCGTTTCTTACACGATCAGATGATCGCAGAGAATAGAGTAGAGGGTGACGAGGCAATAAGTCTCCTAGCCACAGCACTCAATACATACGAGCGACAGTTGGTTCAGAAATTAGAAACTCTCAACAAGCAGAAGGCAGGTTTTATCAGGGCTTCTAAACTTAACAAAGAAAGGGAGCTAGTTGACAAGCTAAGGAGAATAGGCCATAACGCAGCCTTAGTTATGAATGGAGTGGCAGTAACCTGCTCTCTGAGCAGAACTCCCGCCAAAAATCTGCCTGCCATAGCAGCCCCACCCAGTCCTGCACCAGCCCCTCCCACAGAAATGATAGAGCCAGTCAGGAAGGAGAAGCCATATGGTGGGCCCCTCCCAGACATCCCAGAGGGCGGTCCCTCCTCTATCCAGATTTATACAACCCTTTAAGACCCGACCCCCTCCCTATACGCTTCCCTCCACCTCTAACCCCCCCTCACCCAGTTCCCCTCATGACATTAAAGGAACCCTGTATCAACACATACACCTACAGATGAAGAAATACTTGACTTTTGTTGCAAAACTGTCAATTTTTTAGACTAAAAAAAAAAAAGGATGAAACCTCTGCCTCTGACAGAGAAGACACGGCAAGTCAATACGGCACAGGGACTCCACCTTCCTCTGAAACAGGTTGATATAGCCGTGTCGGACTTTGTTTATGAACACATTAACTGAGGGACAGGTTTCTCCCCATTGAGCTGACCCACGGCCATCAGTTTCCGGTCCTGGAGCATTAGCAGTAGGGAAAGAAGTAGAAGAGATGGATAGCAAACCATACTACCCAGCAACTTAAGGCTTGGTATGAGATTTCTCCACCCAGGTGGCTGACGCCAAAGGGGGACCGGAGAAGCACGAGGCTAACCGCAGATTCATCTGGCTGAAGGTCATCCGTCCGAAGTGGCTCAACCCAAGGTTCACCGGCTCCCGGACAGAGTGACTCAGAGGACATCACATGCAGTTTCGCCTCGAAGGAAAGGGGACACGTGGTATCATTGGAGCCAGTGCGCCGTTGGAAAAACCTCCACAAGGACGTTAGACGACATCAAACTGACATCGCTGCAGCAGAACGAGAGAGCGAAATCTGACGACGACAGCCCAGCAGAAGCAACGACCCATACAACAGATGACAAAGGACAAAGACACAGAGGTAACAACAGGCGATCTTGGAAAGGAGATTACGGCCGGCGAGGAGGCGTACACGAGTCTACTCTGAAACACACGACTCCATATAGACCGACTTTTTTACTCCCACCTTTAGGGGCACTTTCCAATAAGTAGCAGCATTTTATGCCCACCTATAGGGCCTCTTTCTAATAAGTAGTAGGTTATATATAACGAGAGGTCAGCCCTATAATTAAAGGGCAGTGGAAGTCTCCCCACTCACCAGACCTTCTATTTAACAGGTTCTGGGAGCACAGTATTTACCATTACAGGGTACTATTTTACACCCTAGTTTTAAAAAATCTCCTTAGGAGATTTTAGCATTGTGTTCAACCTAATTACAATAACACGGACCACTGATTAAAGGTACTCAATAATGACAGACTGTGGATTACACTTCCTTATTGTTTGTTGGTGTACTCTGCTAGTGGGAATCGTGGTTATCTTGGGACACTGTTTGCATCTTGAACACCATCTTGTTATATGGCCCATTAGCGAATTGCCTTATTATTTGATTGGGTGTTAATTCCTTGTGTCCTAGTTAAATCTCCTATTATTAATAACAGAAATAATGTGTGTTCACCCTTGCCTTTATTTTTGTTTTAATGATTCCATTGACCACCCAGACTCCATTCCCCCGACAGAGGAGTTCGTAACTAGGGTCAAACGGGCCAAACATGAGGTAGTTGTTACAAAATGTCTCCTAAACAACCTTCACTTTCCAAGCAGGTAGTGATGGAATATGCAGACAGGATCAACTATGTACATTACAATGTGCTCCGTTTAGCTAATCTCACTAGGGACCTGTAGGGGACTCGCTGAACAGCTGGGGCCGACTTCCCTTTGGCTGAAACAGAATAGAATGGCCCTTGACATGCTGTTAGCTGAGAAAGGAGTGTGTGTTCAATGTTTGGTGATATGTGTTGTACTTTCATTCCAAACAATACGGCTCCGGACGTTCCGTCACAAAGGCTTTAGAAGGCTTTCGCACACTATCCATAACTATGCATGAACAATCAGGGATACACAACCCCTTGGAGGAATGGTTTACAAACATGTTTTGGTCAATGGAAAGGTTTAATACTGTCTCTTTTGATTTCAATAGCTACTTGTATTGCCATTTTAGTAACATGTGTTGTTGTTGTGTGCCTTGTATCCGCTCATTGTGGGACAGACGCAGTAGAAAAGAATGACAGTGGTTATGTTTTGAATGCTATGTCTGAATTGATCTCTGGAGGTGAGATCAAAAGGGGGATTAAAGTACCTGTATATCCTATATAACCTGTTTTAATATTATAACTTTGTCTGTGTAAATGTATACTTATGAAACTAGACCAAGTGTTCTTATTTTCCTTTGTTTGCTGTGGTCAATTGTGTGTGCGTTGACTTAGGAATGTAGAGGATCCTCGGCCCCCCCGGGGTTTTAATGGCCCGGATAGGAGCATGGGGGGTTGTAGGAGAAAGGTAATAAAACTGACACCATTGAGTCTATGCAGAGATTGTTCTGAGAGAAAGATTGGGATGCAGAGTGGTACGGCCAGGTGCTGAGGATAAACGAAGATAAGGATTGGTACCTCACCCCCGTGCGACCCAGAATTGTTTATTTTATGGCTGCCATAAAAGATGACCTGGGACTGATCGGCGGCGCAGGAGATCGAAAGTTCCCACACTTATGGCTGACTCACTCTGATTCGCTGTTTAGACCTCGTCAATGGCTGACTCACTCTGATTCGCTGCCTAGGGCTCGCCCAGGAGTGAGTCCACCGATGGATGAACACCTAGGGAGGAGCAACCGACACAACTCCTCCCACACAACTCCTCTCCGTTTGTGGGGATAAATATTGTGAATTCTGTACACTCGCGGCCTCTGTTCTGTCTGACTGTCTGATACGTACATCGCACGGTGGAAGAGCTGAGGCCCGAAGTACTTCGTTATATAAGTACTTCGTTTATTGTACTGTTGTTTCTGCCATTAAATCAGCTTATTGTTTAATCTCATATCTCTGTCTGAGCCGTTCCTTTTTACAGCAGACCACTCATCAAACGAACAGCGCGGAGCGGGCTCGAACCTTCAACAACTGAAGGGTGCTTAAACCCAACAGCGTTTCCTCCTGCAAGAAGACAGTTAGCCAACCCAGATAGCAAAAAAGGTTTGGCCCAGATTCGACCCACACGAAACACCTTCATCCGGCCCATATACCGCGTGGAATGATGGCACTTGGGCGCTCCGCTCCTGTTTGCCAGATCTGGGCCACAAGCAAGCCGTACCAATGCCACATGTCAACCAAAAACGAACCAGTTAGTTTTCATTCTGGCCCAGATCCGGCCCACATTCCATATCCTTATCTGGCCCAAATACTGCATGGAGTGATGGCACTGGGGCGTTCCACTCGTTGGCCAGAACTGGCAAAAGTTGCATCAATAAATGTTCAAATAAGTTACAACAGATGAACCAAACAATTTTTTTAATGATTGTATCATAATTTATTAATATTGGTGATGAACTAGCCACTGCATCATTACATTTTCAAAATAACTACTGGGATACAATCCAACCATGCCAAAATAACAGAAGAATAAACAAAAACGAAATAGCTGTATACTGTAGTAAAGAAACTTTGAAAAAACACGCAATTCTAAAAAAAAAACGTATCTCCCCAAAAATAAACAAACTCTTCTGCAGACTCTGTGACATTTCAGATTTATTTTATTTATTTTCTTGTGAAAACAGAACTAGAACAGAATAGTTACTTGTAGAACCATAAGTTGTACATTAGGGTAACCTAACCCTGCTCAACCAAAATGAACAAACATTTGCCGACCTTGGCACAGGAACAACCCGGACATAGGATTTATCGACCTCCTTGACTGGGCCCATGGGAATCTTGAAGGCCTATAAGGAATGCACAAACAAATAAACTCTGTTGACTCAGTAACAGATAATCTAAGACTCAATACTAGCACATGACTCACGGTAGAAATATGTTATAGCCTACTTCATCGGATCTGGACAAACTACACTGTAAAAAAAAATCGTAAAAAAACGGTCAGATGACTGGCAGCAGCGGCTGCCAAACCAAAACCATTAAAGTAAAATACTTTAACTGAAATAAAGTGCAAAAGCAATTACTTTACAGGAATTGTCCTTAAAGATTTTACAGGAAAACACTGTAATTGTACAGATTTATCTGCTCTTTTTACAGTCAATAACCTTTAATAAAAATACAGCATTAAAACTTTAAGGTGCAAACACTGTAATTTTACAGATTTATCCTCTCTTTTTTTTATTAATAACCTTTAATAAAAGTACAGCACTAATACTTCTACGGGCAAAAAACGGTCCAAATGACTGGCAGCAGCGGCTGCCAAACAAAAACCATAACATTTAAGTAAAATACTTTAACTGAAATAAGTGCAAAAACAATTAATATACAGGAATTGTCCTTAACCTGTTAAACCCTGAGCCTGTTTTTCAGGTTTCAGGCTCGAAAATGCCACTAACACAACAAATGACTATATCTTCACTTCTAAAAGGGTAAATTAATAATCTTTTTTCTCAAAGCAAGGTTACTCTCTGAGTTGGATGTAGAAGTGTCAGAATCAATATAGATGTTTTTATTTTAAAGTAAATTCAGATGGAACATAGTAAAACATGTACATTCTAATCTCCGCCTAAAAAACCCCCATTACTTATAGTGAAAACCACCTTGAATGATGGCTGGTAGACTAAAAGCTTTAGGAATCCAAACTATAACATATAATAAGTACCCTGTATCAAGATTGATGCAAAACAAGTGAAATTTGACCTTTTTAGAGAGGTTTAGAAGAATAAAGTCCAGGCGGACTCACCTCTGGGTAATTTGGGAACCATCAGTTCCATTTGACCTTTATCACTGTAAAAATCATTTTATTACTTTGAATTATCACTATAGGTATTCATTCCATCCAAATACAACTGTTGTAAAAAAAATAATTAAAAAAACATACGAAATGAAGTTTGAAGTTTTTAAGATTTATTTCAAACATTTTACAAACACACTATACAATAAAACCACAACTCACGCCATTATTTGACAAAAGTCAAGTATAGAAAAAGTCCTAAACGCAAATCTTGTAATCTGCTCTGTTATCTGCTGTCCGCTCTGTGCTCCGTGCGCTCTGTGTCCTGCAATTCCGGCTTCCTTACGTAGTAAACACTGCGTAGAGTCTGCTGCGTAAATATGCTGATGCTGGCTGTCATACTTTATACTTTACGCAGGACCATATCTCTGGAACCCATTGGTCGATTTGGGTGATTGACACCTTTTTTTTAACCATTAGATCAAATATAATCGATGGGCAGTTCCCAAATCCACGTAAACATTACCATTGCGGAGTGATAGTGATGCAAACGAAGCATATCTGAAAGTTGAAGCCCTGGACTGCAAAACTTTATACCCAGTATATTGCCATAAATATGATGATGGATTATCAGTAAAAATGTCAACGTGACACAGAGACCATTGGATTAACCTTGAGCAGCGTTTTTATTCCGTTGAACACGACTTTTGATCACAAATCAAAAAAGGTAAGACGTAATTATTGTTATGGTTTTGAAACCGGATGTTGTTTTCTTTCTCTTTTCTGGCTGATAGCTCCGCGAATTTCGGGTCGTACAGTGATGACATTACATATGTGGAATCTCAGCTTGCTAGTTGATATCTTGTTTGTGCAGTTACGATAAGTAATAAGGGCATTTCTACCGTGAGTTCTGTGCAAAGTCCGATAGCATTAGTTAGCATTTTTTCGCTCAAGGCTAATTCAGAGGCTTGGTAATACTCTTGTGTTTCTTTTAGCTAAAAATGGTTCATATTGTCAGTTAGTGGAGTTTCTTCCCGTTAAAAGGGTATGGAACATTAATAGTTTCATAAATGTTAAGAAGCCCTGAGACACAGTCTCGAAAAAAAACTTTCACGAGCACCGATTGGGGGGGCCCTCATGCTTAAGAGGTTAAAGATTTTACAGAAAACACTTTCCTCTCTTTTCAAAATCCATTGTTACATTAAAATACCTTAAATACAGTTCTGATGAGAAAAACGTTTTTTTTTTTCGGTCTCTGATGGGAATCACCGAGCCATTTTTTCTGTTGACTTACTGTGGCGGCTCAATCTCCAGTTACATTTGAGTCGCCAAGAGGCTAAACTTGGCTATAACTGTGACGCGTTTTTCGAAAAGAAAGTCCATGTTGAAGCAATATCGTTTTAAGGATATTTAATAAACAAAATCAAAACATAGTAACTGTGGACAAAACGGTCAACAGAAAAAGTAACAGCACAAGCTCACCCTCTGTCATCTGCACTCGACATCAAACAGTGACTTATATAACCGAACCACACCCATGTGACAATTACCGGAAGTGCTCAACAAAAAAATAAACGTGACGTAAACGAATAATAATAATACAAATACAAATAATGAATTTGAGCCAAGTAGCGTTATGGCACCTACAATACCGGCCCCTAATTATCATTTCACAAAATTATAATTACTATAATAAATGACAATTGTTGGGGTGAAGCACCCTTCAGTGGTTGAAGGTTCGAGCCCCCTCCGCGCCGTTCGTTTGATGAGTGGTCTGCTGTAAAAAGGAACGGCTCAGACGCAGAGATATGAGGTTTAACAATAAGCTGATTTAATGGTAAAAACAACAGTACAATATAACGAAGTACTTCGGGCCTTGGCTCTTACTACCGTGCGATGTACGTATCAGACAGTCAGACAGAACAGAGGCCCCGAGTGTACAGAATTCATAATATTTATGCCCACAAACGGAGAGGAGTTGTGTGGGAGGAGTTGTGTCGGTTGCTCCTCCCTAGGTGTTCATCCATTGGTGGACTCACTCCTGGGCGAGCCCTAGGCAGTGAATCAGAGTGAGTCAGCCATCGACGAGGTCTAAACAGCGAATCAGAGTGAGTCAGCCATAGGTGTGGGAACTTTGGATCTCCTGCGCCGCCGATCAGTCCCAGGTCATCTTTTATGGCAGCCATAAAATAAACAATTCTGGGTCGCACGGGGGTGAGGTACCAATCCTTATCTTCGTTTATCCTCAGCACCTGGCCGTACCACTCCGCATCCCAATCTTTCTCTCAGTACAATCTCTGCATAGACTCAATGGTGTCAGTTTTATTACCTTTCTCCTGCAACCCCCCCATGCTCCTATCCGGCCCATTAAAAACCCGGGGGGGGCGACTGGATCCTCTACATTCCTAAGTCAACGCACACACAATTGACCACATCAAACAAAACAAAATAAGAACACTTGGTCTAGTTTCATAAGTATACATTTTACACAGACAAAGTTATAATTATTAAAACAGGTTATAATTATTGAACAGGTTATATAGGATATACAGGTTACTTTAATCCCCCTTTTGATCTCACCTCCAGAGATCAATTCACACAAAGCATTCGACACATAACCACTGTCATTCTTTTCTACTGTGTCTGTCCCCCAACATTATATAAATCCATCAGAAGCTGGGATTTAGAGTACTTTAAACCTTCGGGAACTGCCCACCATAACAACCTCTTATGACAGTGGAGGGAGACCAAAGTATATTAAAACTGCGTCCCTGTCTGCTGAGTCATCATGCTATCCTCTCCTTCCGATGCATAAGCCAACAAGGGCATTTGGTACGGAGGGACAGCTTTTCCTTCAATGGTGGAACTGATGAATCTAACACACAATGAGCGGATACAAGGCACACAACAACAACCACATGTTACTAAAATGGCAATAAAAGTAGCTATAGAAATCAAAAGAGACATTATTAAACCTTTCCATGGACCAAACATGTTTGTAAACCATTCCTCCAAGGGGTTGTGTATCCCTGATTGTTCATGCATAGTTATGGATAGTGTGCGAAGACCTTCTAAAGCCTTTGTGACGGAACCGTCCGGAGCCGTATTGTTTGGAATGAAAGTACAACACATATCACCAAACATTGAACACACACCTCCTTTCTCAGCTAACAGCATGTCAAGGGCCATTCTATTCTGAACTGCCATAAGGGAAGTCGGCCCCAGCTGTTCAGCGAGTCCTTCTACAGCGTCCCTAGTGAGATTAGCTAAACGGAGCACATTGTAATGTACATAGTTGATCCTGTCTACATTCTTGTTAGGGGTGATAGGGAAGATAGCTGCGAGGAAAGGAATGTTCTCAAAACCTGAGGCAACTTGATCAGCGAGTTTATACTCATTGGGAACACCCCGTGGCACCCCTATGGAGTCCATGTAAGTGGGAGAGTTGGCAGATAAATCAAAGGGGCCTGGGGCGTAGCGCTTGGACAACACGTGTCCCCTACGTCGAGTGACTAGGTTGATGTTGAGGGAGGCTTTAGGGTCCGTGTGCACCAGTTTTTCGCCTCGTAACATTAGGGGTGCATGGAGGCGCACCATAGCACACAACCCCACAGATAGTTCGGGGATACGGGTGAACAGGCGGTGGCCCCCACAATAATAGTAGAGACCACCCCTGGCCCAATGTCCTATACTATACCAGACACGGTGTGGTTACACCAATCCGCAGAGATATTTCCTAGGTCAAAACGCGGAGATTTTTGGACCATGGTGAAACATGTGTACCCACCGGCGCCTCTGTTAGGCGTGAATGGGCCTGTCCTAGTACCATTGTCAATTGGAGGGAAAACCTTGGCCAGGGTGGTGCAGTTAGGAGGACTAGCCATCTTGGTCAGTTGTAACATACAGTTGTAACCCCAGGTATCTGTGGAAAATAGGGGCGCAGGGTCAGTGACTAATTGCGGGCGGGCTGTAGCACAGGCTAGGCAATCCCCTGCCATTTGTTCTTGGGCTGTTCGGACAACCCATTTTAGCCATAAATTGTCATCTATGTATCCTGTGGCCATTTGGATGATGTCTAGAGGTTGAAGTTGGCTATAATCCCCCGTACATTTATCCGTACATGTGACTTTAGACAAGTATTTAACCTTAGATGCTCCCTGACGACGGTTTTGCTCTCTCTTTGGTATAACTTTAATTTCGAAGAGGCCTTGTGGCGAACCCCTTCCTGCATGTACCGCGAGGACATAAAGTCCAGCGTCGGAGAGCACGACCTTCTTTAGCGTTATGAGCACCGGATTACAAAACCTGGCGGAGCACGGGACGTCTGGGTTTCTCCTGACCACTTTCATTCTATATTTGAGGGATCTAACAATTGCCGCTGATCGGTAAGATGGCGTGTATCCCCAGTCATCAGGACCCGAATTTGCTAGGACACCGGACCAGGACTCGCAGGCACAACCGTAGGTGTATGTGACGGACAGATAGGGGTCGCCTTTGGCAAATGCACTGCCTCTGTAAGTGTAAGGATCGCCTTTGACCCTATCTGTGACGCTTCTGTTACATACCGCAGGGGCTAAGCAGACGTATTTGGCTAGGTAGGAATATTTCCTGTCGAGGTTTCTGCAGGGGGCAATTTTGCACAGGTCGATTTGTATTATTCCATCACTACCTGCTTGGAAAGTGAAGGTTTGTTTAGGAGGCATTTTGGTAACTTTTACCTTATATTTGGCCCGTTTGACCCTAGTTACGGACTCCTCTGGCGGGGGAATGGAGTCTGGGTGGTCAATGGAATCAGTCAAAACAAAAATAACGGTAACGGTGATGATCGTGACCAGGGACATCCCTAGCAACCATCTCCAACTCCCATACATGGTTAGGTTGTTATTTTCAATGTAACACAACAACAAGGGTTATTTCTGTTATTAATAATAGGAGATTTACTAGGACACAAGGAATTAACACTCAATCAAAATAATAAGGCTATTCACGAATAGGCCATATAACTAAGGATGGTGTTCAAGATACAAACAGTGTCCCAAGTAAACCACGATTCCCACTAGCAGAGTACACCAACAAACAATAAGGAAGTGTAATCCACAGTCTGTCATTATTGAGTACCTTTAATCAGTGGTCCGTGTTATTGTAATTAGGTTCTTCTGAACACAATGCTAAAATCTCCTAAGGAGATCCTTTAAAACAAGGGTGTAAAATAGTACCCTGTAATGGTAAATACTGTGCTCCCAGAACCTGTTAAATATAAGGTTCAGTAAAACCTGTTAAATAGAAGGTCTGGTGATTGGGGAGACTTTCACTGCCCTTTAATTATAGGGCTAACCTCTCGTTATATATAACCTACTACTCTTATTAGAAAGAGGCCCTATAGGTGGGCACAAAAATGCTGCTACTTATTGGAAAGTGCCCCTAAAGGTGGGAGTAAAAAAGTCGGGTCCTATATGGAGTCGTGTGTTTCAGGGGTCGGGGTCCCGTAGACTCGTGTCCGCCTCCTCGCCGGCCGTAATCTCCTTTCCAAGATCGCCTGTTGTTACCTCTGTGTCTTTGTCCTTGTCATCTGTTGTGTGGGTCGTTGCTTCTGCTGGGCTGTCGTCGTCAGAGGTGTCGCTCTCTCGTCCTGCTGCAGCGATGTCAGTTCTGATGTCGTCTAACGTCCTTGCTGGAGGTTTTCCAACGGCGCACTGGCTCCAATGATACCACGTTTCCCCCTTTCCTTCGAGGCGAACTGCATGTGATGTCCTCTGAGTCACTCTGTGCGGGCCGGTGAACCTTGGGTTGAGCCACTTCGGACGGATGACCTTCAGCCAGATGAATTCTGCGGTGTTAGCCTCGTGCTTCTCCGGTCCCCCTTTGGCGTCAGCAACCTGGGTGGAGAAATCTGATACCAAGCCCTTAAGTTGCTGGTAATATGGTTTGCTATCCATCTCTTCTACTTCTTTCCCTACTGCTAATGCTCCAGGTCCAGGAAACTGGTGACCATGTGTTAGCTCAAAAGGAGAGAAGCCTGTGCCTCTGTTTACAGAACTGCGAAGGGACAATAGGGCCAAAGGTAGTGCGTCTAACCAGTTCATGCCTGTGGCATCACAGGCCTTACTGAGCTTCTGTTTGATACTCTGATTCATTCTTTCTACCTTTCCCTGCGACTGTGGATGATACACTGATCCAAAGTTGTGTCTGAGTCCAAGGGACTTCTCAACTGTCTGCAAATGATGATTCTTGAAATGGCTGCCATTATCTGACCTCACCCTTCTGGGGAACCCATGTAGGGGGATGTAATGAGTGATAAGAAACTTGATCACTGAGTCTGCATCTTCCCTGCGACATGGTATGGCCTCTGGCCATCCTGTATATGCATCTACCACCACTAGGAGATACCTGAACCCTCTAACCTTATCAATCATATCTGTGTAGTCAATGATGATTTGTTCTCCGGCCATTTTAGGTAAAGGAAACTTTCCCTGGTGAGGCTTCACTGTTGCTCTGATGTTGTGGGTGAGGCAGATTACACATTCTTCCAAATGGTTCGCTATCATGTCAGGTAAGTATGGGTGCCACCAATGCGTGAGATGTCTGTCCATTTGAGTTTTACCACAATGAGTGGGGCCATGCGCTTCTTTTAGCATGGATCTTATCCACTCTGGGGGTAGAACTGGTCTACCGTCTGGAGAGTACCAAATTCCTTCTTTGTTTGTAGCCCCCCTTTCCAACCATAGTGTTTTCTCTTGCGGGGAACCTGCCTCCTGTGCTACCTTGAGAGTGTCATCAGTGACTGCTGGGAGTAACTCTGGTGCTTTGGTAACCAACATCTGGAAATGTGGTAAGTACCCTGCTTTGTCTTTGGCTGCTCTGTCTGCTGCATTGTTTCCCCAAGCTAAGAAGTTATCAGCTTTGTTATGGCCTTTACATTTTAGCAATGCTAATTTGCTTGGTAACATTACTGCTTCCGCTAGCTTTTTGATGTCTTTTTCATGTTTAATGGGAACATTGGTTGAAGTTACAAATCCTGCTCTCATCCACTGGCGCATTTCAACATGAATTATTCCATGGACATAAGCTGAGTCTGTGTAGATGTTAACTTCCTTTCCATCTGATAGTTCTAACGCTGCAGTGACTCCTCTTAGTTCTGCCAACTGTGCTGAGACTCTCCCTGTTACCCTTTCAGCTGCTCTTTCTTCAAACTCTCTTATGCCTGTCTGACTTACCACTGCATAGGCTGCCTGGAGCCCATGGATGGGGTGCCTAAAGCAGCAACCATCTGTGAATAAGTTTTCTGCATCTGGGATTGGTTCCTCCCTGAGATCCACTCTCAACTTCACATCCTGTATGACCTTGTCCTCACATCGGTGTGGTTCTCCACTGCCCATGTTGTCTGCGCTATTCACGCCCTCATGTGAATAGGTTATGTGTGCTTCTGTCAAAGTTTTCTCAAGTCTTGTCTGTCTGGTGGATGACATGGTGAATGCGCTGGAGTTAACAAATGAGACAATGCTGTGTGTTGTCAAAACTGTCAATGGGTGCTGCATCACGATGTGTGAAATTTTGTTTAAAATCCGAGCTGTTCCTGCTGCATGTCGTGTGCATGGAGGTTCTCTGTTTTCCACTCTATCCAGTGTTATGCTAATGTACATCAGTATTGACCTACATCCCCCCTTTTTCTGAAATAGGATTCCGTTTACGGTATTCTCATTCTCAGAAATGTCAAGGAAGAAAGGCAACATGTATGATGCAGAAGCCAATGCTGTTACCTGGGACATGGATTGTTTCAGAGAGATGAATGCTGATTCTGCTGTCTGAGTCCAGTCAAGTGTTGCTGTCAAGTTTCTGATACCTTTGTCGTTGATCAGAGCTCTGAGCTCTGCAGTCCTTGGGTTGTACTCAGGTATGTAATGTCGGCTGTAGCCTGTCAGGCCCAGAAAAGATAACATGTCTTTTACAGTCTTAGGTTTCGGGTGGCTCAAAATGAGCTCCTGGTGTGATGCTGACATGCCTGTACCTGCCGGAGAGATGAGCCTGCCCAAAAATGCAACCTCCTTGCGGGTACACTGCAGTTTCTTTTTGGATACCTTGAACCCTGTTGTGTGCAGGCGCACCAGTAAATTACGAGTGGCTTCCAGACAAGAGGCTGCTGAAGGGGCTGCAATAAGCAGGTCATCCACATATTGTATCAAAACCACTCCCTCTGGTAATGAAACCCCGTCCAACTGTTCCCTCAAAACTTTATTGAAAATTCCTGGGGATAAACTGAATCCCTGAGGAAGTCTGGTGTACTGCAATCTCTCTTTGTCAATGGTAAATGAGAAAATCGGTCTCATTTCCTCTGCCAATGGAATGCAGAAGAAAGCATTTGCAAGATCAATACATGTAAACCACGTGTGCTCTGGAGTAATGTTGCAAATGGCTGTGTAGGGATTTGGAACTGGTATCAAAGGAGTAGTAGTGATAGCGTTGATAGCTCTAAGATCATGTGCCATTCTGTAGTCCCCATTGGGCTTGTGTACTGGTAAAATAGGTGTGTTCCAATCACTGTGGGAGGGTTCCAAAACGCCTGCCTTCTTAAGACCTTCCACTGCCTGGGTCACCCCTTCTCGAGCCAACGATTTTAACGGGTACTGAGAGAGATGAACCGGAAGTTCCGTATCAACAGTGAAGGTAATTGGAGCAGCTTTTGAACAAAAACCCACGTCATGAGAGTCGCTTGACCACAAGTCAGGAGGGAGGTCACGTATCATGTCTGCTGTAAATGGATGATCTGTTTTCTCCCTACCATGATGTCTGTCTACCTCGTGCCTTTCCATAAAGATGCATTCCTGTGTCTGAATCTTAAGTGCATAGGCGCTGTGTGAAGGAGAGAAGGTAAGTGATGCTATCTGTGTGGGCTCCCAGTCCTCCACCTCTAACAGTGCTTTGACCATGGGACCCAGTTCTTTGGCTTCGTAACCTTTCCTAATGGCTAGGGAAATGTGTGGGGTGGCTTCAGAAGACATACGGTACCAATATTGTTGTTCGTCAGTTAGATCAATTGCTGCGGCTACCCCTGCTTGGCCAATATATAACTTTACTGCCTCTACCTCCCACTTAGCCATTGCTACCTCTGCATCAAAGGCATAGGCGTAGGTTTGGTCATCCTGTCTATCATAGTACAGAGTAAGATGGGGAGGGTCAGGAGGAGGGCCGTAAGGGCGGAGGAGATTGATCCAGGGCTTCCACTGTTGAAAGATAGAAAAAAGTCCGTGGTTCTCCTGTGGCCGGTCTAGCAGGCCCCAGTATATAGTTGCATACTGGGTAGCCTCTGCGGCTGTAGACTGGGATATCATCATCTGGGAGCCTGTTCTGATTGTGGACAATGAACAGTTCAACTTAGTACCATCGGGAAATGAAATGATGAGACCATCAGGGGAACAGAGGATAGAGGCATTGGCTTTGATCAAAACGTCTCTGCCCATGAGGTTGGCCGGACTTTGGGGTGCAAGGATGTACTGATGGAAAAAGACCTGGCCTGCTATCTTAGTGGTCAGCGGTGTTGAGAGCGGTACATGTTCTATATGTCCCGAAAACCCCATGACTGCGACAGTATCATCTGAACTGGATTTGTCGAATTTAGGAGTGTTGATAGTAGAATATCGAGCCCCAGAATCGACCAAAAACGGCAGTGAAATCTGCTTAACAGTCATGTTCATGTAAGGATCCGCCAGGCCCGTACATTCTGGGTTCCCTGGGCCCCCTCATTGTGGGTAATACCCCTTCTCCGGATCATACTGCACGTACTGTCCACCAGGGATCGCCACTGCGTTCGGAGCCATATGTCCATTCTGAGCTTGACCCTGTTGTGCTACCCCATGGTTCTGCTGGTAATACTGCATGTCTTTTCTGGTTCCTTGTCCGCCACTTTGTCCCCCTTGTCCCTTGTCCTCTTTTGTGGTGGTGGTGCGCCATGCGGGCACTCCCTCCACCAATGGTCAGACTGACCACACGTGAAGCACACCCTCTGGGCTGTTGGTCCTTTGAACCCCCTCTGGGAGCTCCCCTACCCCCACCACCCCTCTGTGTCTGCGTAGCAGGATTAAAGACATACGGAGCCACATTGTAAGCAGGAGCCGGAGGCGGATACACCCCAGGGAAAGGCCAGAACGGAGCCGGCTGTTGGGCCGGGGCCACGGGGGCTTTCGGCACATCACTATCTGAGCGGACAACAAGCTGTTTGGCACTTTTCTTCTCGGTCTGTATTGCCTTACGGGCTAATTCTAGCTGTGTGCGGAGGAGCTGGACTCTTAACTCTTCCTCCTCTGTCTTTGTCTTGGTAAGTACCTTATTGTATTTACCCATGTGGTGGGCCAAGTGCCTTTCCCACGTCTGTGTAGGCAGATGGTCTGCCTCTGGATTGTCTTCCATAAGAGCCTTAATCTCTGCTGGAACTGCAGCAAGAATTGCTTTGCGGAACATCTGTTTGTGTTGATCATTATTGTCTGGACTACAATCAGTGGCTGTAGTGTACTGCTCCCTGGATCTGAGCAACATGGTTGCTGCAGCCTCTCCAGGAGTGAATGTGAATGCTAGCGACCCATACCCGCCCCCTGTTTGTGGGAAATGCTCTCTCATGGCGGTGCTCAATTGGCTGTGTATGTTGTTCGTGATGATGGGAAGATCGTCCCGATACTTTCCTGTTCCCACCCTAGCTTCAACTCGCTGAACTTCATACGCACTTGTCTGCTGGGCTAAAATTCGCCTGAAATCCCCAATGCAGATACTCTGCCCTGTTGTGATATCAGCAAACTTCCTCATCCAATTTCTCCCCTCCCTCCGTAGGTAGGGGCATTCTGTCAACCAGTGCATGAATGTCACCCATAGTGAACGGGTGGTATGTCGACCCTCCAGTTGGGAGAGCGACTAGTGGCAAGTTCAAAACAACCTGTTCGTTAGGATTCTTGTCACATTGTCTCTGGCTACGTCTTACATCTGAGGTAATTAGCTACTGTCTCTTGGTCAGCTTCTGAAATCCGTCCTGTCATGGTTATAATCTGAACTCTGTTCTTTTTACGGCGTCTACAGTTCGGTTCTGCTTCCTTAGTCAGTGCAGACAAATACTGTTCATTGCCTCGTCTGTCTTCGCCTGAGTCCGAACTGTCCAAGTCATCGTCCTGGTCAATATATTCTCTCTCAGAAGAGGCTCGTTGCGCTATTGGAGCATGTCTAATCTGTGTGGATCTCTCTGCAAATGGTTCTCCATTTAAACTACCGCTTCTCCGTGGTGAGAGGCTAGGGGAGGTTTCTCTGGACATAGTATGCGCTCTGTGCCTGTGTCTATCCTTTTTGTGTGGTTTGCGTCCCCTATGTTCTGTGTCTGAGTCATGGGCCTTATGCCTAGTCCCATTTTTCTCTCATGTCTGTCCTGTCTTTCACACTCAATCTCACCCTGTTCTCTCTCTCTGAGTGCTATTTCTTCCCTCCACACTCGCTCTTCGTAAGCATCCTTTCGTTCATTTATGTCTCTGATTGCTATCAATTCAGCTACCGTAGGTTCCTCATTGGTACCTGTCTTCGGAGTCAACATTGTCCTCAGTCTACTCACTCGTTCTTCGAAAAGTTTGGCATTTGTAACTGATGGGGTGTTGCTCTCTTTAGCTGCTAGCTGATGAGGAGTAGTTATGGTGGTATGCACCATTTTTAATTCTGATTCTGTAGGTTTCCCACTGTCTGACAGTTGTGTGTTAACTGAGCTACAGCTATCCCTTCTCCTGGGAATAGAGGTGAGTCTGCTGGGAACCAGAGAGACATTTCCTGTCATTCTGAAATTCCCTCCCCTTCTGACCTCCTTTTCTAGTTCTGATTCAGAAGATGCGTCTGTAGACAGCATCTGAAGGTTTGTCATGGGAGGGGAACTGGGTGAGGGGGGGTTAGAGGTGGAGGGAAGCGTATAGGGAGGGGGTCGGGTCTTAAAGGGGTTGTATAAATCTGGATAGAGGAGGGGACCGCCCTCTGGGATGTCTGGGAGGGGCCCACCATATGGCTTCTCCTTCCTGACTGGCTCTATCACTTCTGTGGGAGGGGCTGGTGCAGGACTGGGTGGGGCTGCTATGGCGGGCAGATTTTTGGCGGGAGTTTTGCTCAGAGAGCAGGTTACTGCCACTCCATTCATAACTAAAGCTGCGTTATGGCCTATTCTCCTTAGCTTGTCAACTAGCTCCCTTTCTTTGTTAAGTTTAGAAGCCCTGATAAAACCTGCCTTCTGCTTGTTGAGAGTTTCTAATTTCCGAACCAACTGTCGCTCGTATGTATTGAGTGCTGTGGCTAGGAGACTTATTGCCTCGTCACCCTCTACTCTATTCTCTGCGATCATCTGATCGTGTAAGAAACGGAGATCCCTGCTCGCCTTTTTATGATCTCCGGGCTTAAGTCCGCTAAGTATCAATCTCTCTGCTTGTCCCCACTGTTCCCTTAAACTCCCCGGAACAGGGACTCCTAATTCTCTCTCTTCACGTTCAAATTCTCCTTCCATTTTTGACTTCGTTCGTATCTGCTTCTCCTAAAGGTTTTAGTTTTTTATAAAAAACACCAGATATCCTGCGTACTATAATTTACTAATTATTGTAGTTTTATTCCCACAGGTATACAGTCTGATAGTTTTCGTTGCGAGGTGTATTTCAACCAGTTACGGAGACTGCAAAAGAGCGCTCTCCTAACGGTTTTAGTTTCTTATAAAAAACACCAGATATCCCTGCGTACTATAATTTACTAATTATTGTAGTTTTATTCCCACAGGTATACAGTCTGATAGTTTTCGTTGCGAGGTGTATTTCAACCAGTTACGGAGACTGCAAAAGAGCGCCTCTCCTAACGGTTTTAGTTTCTTATAAAAAACACCAGATATCCCTGCGTACTATAATTTACTAATTATTGTAGTTTTATTCCCACAGGTATACAGTCTGATAGTTTTCGTTGCGAGGTGTATTTCAACCAGTTACGGAGACTGCAAAAGAGCGCTCTCCTTAAGGAGGATGCGGCCCAAGGCATGGAGTCGAAACCCAGTCTACAATAACCTTTGATCGTCACGTATATGCTATCAGATACAAATAAGATTCTACAATACTTTCAGGGACGGTCCTTTCAAATTGATGTTGAAAATATTATAATATACAACCACAGTTAATCACACTCAAAATAAATAAACCTAATGTAACCCCAGATCCGTCTAAGGATTGCCTGTGTACTTAGTCGATGAGCCCCAACCCCAGAATTCGTCTAAGAATTACTGTGTGTGTCACCTTATTTCTCAGAGTATTTCAGCTGGACTTCCTTTAAATTTAAAACCACTGAAATCTCGACGACCATTGCAGCTGGACTTCCTTTAAATTTATAACCACTGCAATCTCGTTACACAGTTAATCACACTCAAAATAAATAAACCTAATGTAACCCCAGATCCGTCTAAGGATTGCCTGTGTACATTAGTCGATGAGCCCCAACCCCAGAATTCGTCTAAGAATTACTGTGTGTGTCACCTTATTTCTCAGAGTATTTCAGCTGGACTTCCTTTAAATTTAAAACCACTGAAATCTCGGACGACCATTGCAGCTGGACTTCCTTTAAATTTTAAACCACTGCAATCTCGTTACACAGTTAATATATTCCCCGTACAGTCTAGTTGACTTTTATAGTGCGATGTATATTTCAACAGATGGAGAGACTTCCAGAAGCGCTTCTACACCCCCTTTCGGCGATGTGGCTTTTGGCAAGGAGTCGAAACCCAGTCTACAGAATCTCTTTATCGTCACGTTTAGTCTTCTAGATTAACCCCACAGCAAGAGTTTGCGAGATCCGGTCATTTCAAATTGATTTTGAAAGTTGCGTTTCTCCTCTTGAAATACCCCACATATAACACAACTGCAGCTCCTCTTTGAGACTGGAAAGTGTTATTCTGTAGTACTGTTCTTTCTACCGTAAGACTAAAACACTGAAAATGCCGCTGACAACTCTAAAATTTTGTAGTATAGCCAATCACAGATTTTGATAATAACAGGTATCTGCTCACCTTTCAGTCGTAGGGCCCTGTTTAGTTGTCAGAGGTATTCGAGGTGTCTTCCCTGGACAGTTCGTCCGCTGGCTGCCGGTGTTCCTTCTATGAGACCCTACTCATCACGTCGGTCGGTCACCAAATTGTTGGGGTGAAGCACCTTCAGTGGTTGAAGGTTCGAGCCCCCTCCGCTCCGTTCGTTTGATGAGTGGTCTGCTGTAAAAAGGAACGGCTCAGACGCAGAGATATGAGGTTTAACAATAAGCTGATTTAATGGTAAAAACAACAGTACAATATAACGAAGTACTTCGGGCCTTGGCTCTTACTACCGTGCGATGTATCAGACAGTCAGACAGAACAAGGCCCCGAGTGTACAGAATTCATAATATTTATGCCCACAAACGGAGAGGAGTTGTGTGGGAGGAGTTGTGTCGGTTGCTCCTCCTAGGTGTTCATCCATTGGTGGACTCACTCCTGGGCGAGCCCTAGGCAGTGAATCAGAGTGAGTCAGCCATCGACGAGGTCTAAACAGCGAATCAGAGTGAGTCAGCCATAAGTGTGGGAACTTTGGATCTCCTGCGCCGCCGATCAGTCCCAGGTCATCTTTTATGGCAGCCATAAAATAAACAATTCTGGGTCGCACGGGGGTGAGGTACCAATCCTTATCTTCGTTTATCCTCAGCACCTGGCCGTACCACTCCGCATCCCAATCTTTCTCTCAGTACAATCTCTGCATAGACTCAATGGTGTCAGTTTTATTACCTTTCTCCTACAACCCCCCCCATGCTCCTATCCGGCCCATTAAAAACCCGGGGGGGTCGACTGGAACCTCAACATTCCTAAGTCAACGCACACACAATTGACCACATCAAACAAAACAAAATAAGAACACTTGGTCTAGTTTCATAAGTATACATTTTACACAGACAAAGTTATAATTATTAAAACAGGTTATAATTATTGGAACAGGTTATATAGGATATACAGGTTACTTTAACCTCTCCTCTTCACGGGGCAGTGCTCACTGCGCCCTCTCTCCCTGGAGGGAAGGGTGATAATAGGATATATGGCCTTTACAGATGGTAGTTTAGATTTTAAAGCATCCACAATTCTCGTGTTGGCTGTCATAAGATATCTGTGGTTGGTTCGTTTGCCACAAAAACATTTGCCAATTGTTTGCTGAATTTTGCAGATTCTTTTTTATGTTTCAGTAAACATTTTGTTAATAAAAGATAGTTTTGCACTACTAATTCATCTTCAACACACCTATTTTAAAGTCTCCCATATGTTGCCAAGCAATGTATCCTGTCCTTTATAAGTGGTGGCAGCGCTACACTCTGACAGTATCAAAGTCTAAAATGATTCCTTTGTGAGCACAGATAACAAATACAGCTCCCTGCAGCTACTTATCTTAAATGGGTTTCAAACATAGGCTATAAGACTTAACAAATGCTCTTTATTTGTGATGCCTGAACTTCTTTTATTACATGGCTTAGTTGAATACTCGATTTTGATTGGTCAATTCAGAACACGTGACACGTTGTTAATCCAGTAGTGAAGACCGCTGTCAAGCACTTATTGACCGTTGTTAAGGACGCTCACATCTGCAGAAAGAAGTCCGGTCGATTGAACTGTATACAGCCCTTCATGCTGATCAAGATGACCAGTAGATGACCATTACATGTATGTATGATCTGTATGTGTAATGTGTATTTGTAAAGCGCTTTGAGAGTCATTGATAAAGCGCTATAATAAATATAAGGATTATTATTATTATTATAAGAGATCCCTCCGCTTCGCGTCGGGCTCTCTGATCAGCCTGTCGGGTGTTCTTTTCCCCATAATGACCGCCTCGCTGCACATTATCCCTTACATATTCAATACAGTATCATTCTTAGTGAAATCACATCAAACGATAATGTAAGTTTAAACTTGAAGTTCAAAATGTACAGAGAACTATAAGCCTACTGTATAAGTGCAAATACTTTTAGCTCCTTCTAACTTATTGTTTTGTTTTAACAGCAAAGTTAGCGTATGGTTCATTCTCACCACTTTCATTCCCACATTCATATTAAATCACATCAAATATGAAGAGATCTCTAAAACGTTATGCTACCTTCCTGACAAATGGCAGACAGACAAGCTAGAGGAGATATTTGTAAATCTAGCATCTAAGGAGTTTTCTCTAGAGTCAGTGGGGACCAAACCCAAACTTAAAGCAGAAATATTGACTTACATTCATAATATCATTAATAATATTTGACCAGAGTTTTACTTTCATATGATCATGCCTGGTAAATGTAGTGTTAACACATTTGCTGCAGCTGTTCCTTAAATGTCTTGATTGACGGAGGAAAGTGGGGCGGCCCTGGTGTGAACTTCTAATGTTTCCCCTCCGTGTTTTCACAGGTAATACGTGGGTGAATAAAGTTCAACACCGATTTCAAACTTTAGCTCCAATGAATGCTAAATAAATAGGATATTCTCAGAGGAATGTATTCCAAATACCACAGAGGAAAGGATCTGCTGGCACCAAATCAAACACATTTTATAACAGCATCTAAAGGATCCATGTGGCAGACACACACGGAGAATTCAAACTGGATGTATTCTTTTTTCTCTGGTTCACAGGAGGAATCCCATCGAAACAGCATGCTGAGCGTGTTCAGGGAATTCTGTGATTTACATTTTAACACATTCTTTGGTTTAATTAATCCATGATTTTTGGAACTGAATAGGATTATTCATTTTATTGTAATCATGATGATGTGAGTCAGACAGTTAATATACAGATGTCTGCGTTGCTTTGTGTTACTGCAGCATTTAGCCATGTTACGTGCTCTGAACAGGTTGTTCATCCCATGCTTTGAATACCCACACCTACAGAGGATTAATACAATAATCTCCCCACGCACTGTTTCTCACTCACACATATTGGATTATACCTGGTTATTACTGAAAGTGTTCTATTTTTTCTGTGTGAGAAACACAACACCGTCGAAAGACAAATCATGCATAAATAGATAGTTAAGTCATCTTTTATGTTGGTGAGTATTTTTGTAAGAGCAGCATGTATTATATTATCATTACACTTTAAATGTAGGCTACATTTAGATCAGTTTTCAGAAATAGCAGCAAGACAAAATGAATCCTTAAACAGTCTACTGACAGTGTATAACGGTGCATTCACACTGGACATAGAACAAATATTTGCCTTGTGTTACCTCTGCAAGTATTACGAACTGGCGAGGAGGCGGGATATATCTCCATGTCACCAAGCTACCAACAATGTCTCATCGCTTTTTGTGCTTTGTTAATGTTGAGGAAGTCCTAGATACATCAGAAAACTAAATGGTGTGTATAACATCTGAAAACACAGCTCAGTGAGAGCTGTACTCAATGTCTCTAGGAAGTCACAAGTCGGCGGAATCAATCTTGTTAACTTAACTGGTAAGAACCCAAATGTAACATATTTTGTCTTGATGTAATTGCAATGAAGAGATTAAAAGTATGCTGAAATAATTACATTATAATACTGTTGGGAACATACTGAATGTATGCTTCCAATATCAGAGTAACATGATAACAAAGGCCCAACTGTAGCTGTGTACATGACAGGATGTATGATTACCTAGAAGAGCATCAGGACTGTTTTAGGCATATGATAGCTATGTGATTAACATGATGATTCAGGCTCTATGGAGATAGACATAAATGATGTCAAGCATGATCATTTCTGACGTGGGTCTTAGCTAATCTGAACTAACAACCCAGTCTCACAGCATTTCGTGTAATAGTCACGAAATTAATTTAATCTATTGATTCGTGTTCACCAACATGATTTTCCCATTTTTTTCGTGTCACACAGAACGATTTTAAAAGCAATGTATTTCTATTGGTAGTATGTTTCGTGCCTGCACCACATCTTTTGGTCCGGTCGGGTCTTGGAAGACCGGAAGCTGTGTGGTTCATAAAAACATGTTCTTACTCAATATCAAGCTACGATTATTGTTTTTATTTTAAATTGTATAACGTCGGACTTTTTTTGCCGTCCGCAAGGAAAAGAAATGGGGCTCAGAGCCTCAGAATACTGAAATCTGTATTTGTTTAATATTTTTTTCCTTCTAATTTGTTATTATTTGGTGCAGGCACGAAACATACTACCAATAGAAATACATTGCTTCTAAAATCGTTCTGTGTCAGAATACTGAAATCTGTATTTTTAAAATCTTTTTTTCCTTCTAATTTGTTATTATTTACATTGCTTTTAAAATCGTTCTAAAATCGTTCTGTGTGACACGAAAAAAATGGGGAAATCGTGTTGGTGAACACGAATCAATAGATTAATTTCGTGACTATAACACGAAATGCCGTGAGACTGGGTTGGAACTAAACATTGAATACTGCTTTATATTCCTCCATCTTGTGACCGTGTAACTCCCTCTCTTGGGAGAGTGGGGTAAGTTGAGCCATTTTTTTGTTATACTATCCTCTAAGCAAGGAGAAAGGACACATAGTAAAATAAAAGCACACACCTATAATTCAGGATGTCTCCTATCAATGGCAATGATAAGAATGAATATTTGATAAAGGGCAGTGAAAATATTACTTCAAAAAAAAAGTGGTCTTGTGGCTCAACTTGCCCCAGTTTAGGGGTAAAGGTCCTTTCACACCAAACTGACACCAAAGAACACCAAAGAACACCAAAGAACACGTCCCGACGGAACGACGCCTCACGTCGCCTCACGTCGCCTCACTTGGCCATGTTTCGCACTGGAACACACCGCAAAGACTTCAGCCGACGGCCAAGTAGCACGTACGAACTGCGCATGCGTGAGTGGCAAGAACTCTCCTTACCAGTAGGCGGCGGTAGTGTGTATTCGTCATTCAAAAGAGGCAACAACCAGAAGACAATCTGCGTGATACACCTAGAGAAGAAGAACAGACTGCGTGATATAAACAAACAACAAATAGTGTGTGCGTTCCATTTTCACTCTACAGCGAGAAGCTCATGGGGCTTTCCCGAACCTGTGTCGAGAGCTGGAGTTAAATGAAATCTCAGATTTGCCTTCTTAATAGTTTGTTTGGGTCCCTCACTTCCGTTTTGCTTCTGATGCACTGATTCGCTAAGCTGAACAGCCAATCAGAGTGATTTCTTTGGCCGACGGCCTTTAGCCGACAGCCTCCCGATTCAACATGTCGAATCGGCGGCGGAAGGTGTCGGCACGGCCGAAAAGACACAACGGTGCAGTACACACCAAGACACACCAATCTGAGTAGGGCGACACGACGCTCATTGATGGCCCGACATCTATCGACATCTATCGACGCCGAAAATTGGCTTGGTGTGTAAGGACCTTAAGTTGATCCAGGTCAGGGGGTAAATTGAACCACTGTTGGGTAAATTGACCAATTCATTTTTTCCAGTTTAAACCTGGGCATACCTACAACAAATCTTAAAGGTGACTTTAAACAATAATATTTTAATATAAATTTCGATTGAATTGATTGATTTTTTTTGTTAACGTGTTAAAAGGAAAAGTAAAGGTGATACAATTTCATACATCTTACCAATCAAACACAGGGTAAATTCAACTTTAAATGTAGCCTACTATGAGCTCTTATTATCAACTGGGCCTACTTTCATTATAGCCTGTCCTCCTACGAAAAACGACCAAATAGGTCGATTGTTCAGCAGCTTATTACGACCCATAGTCACGTTTTAAAGTGTAGCACCTCTAGTGGTCGTGTAAGAAACAAAGTGCTCGCGTTGATTGCAAACGCTCCGGTAGGTCGTTTAATTCACAAATAACCCTCTCTGCAAAATCCTAAATTGTTGAATAGTTTGGCCATTAAAATGCTTTTTGATTAGATTTCTAGCGAGAAGTGTATATTGTACTTTTAGAATCCAGGTCCAGTGGATGTGTAGGATCTATAGTTTGATAGATATTACGAAGATGATTTGAGGTCTCGCCAGGAGAACGTGGACTAAGTCTTTACACAGCGTCCATGTAAAGTTGGCGTCAACCCTCACGGGGTGAAAACAGTATTTCCGGTCTCGAAGTTTTCATAATAAAACCGGAAGTATTCCCCTCACTCAGGGTTCGAGTTATAAACTGAGCTCTATGGGGGTCTTTTAAACTAAAACTAAAACTTAACGCACGCACTCAAACATACACCCAGCCAGGCCATACCAGTTTTTTTTGGTGCCATTTTGCTGGATTTATTTGTCAATATTTACAGCGTTGCTGCCCATAGTGATAGCCCTATAGTTTAAATCTACTACCCACAAATAAACATATGGACATTGGTTACTATTTAAAAAAAATTGCAAATGTATTTAGGAACCTATCCATGTGAACATATTTTAAGTGGGGGTGGATCTCAAATCCTCAAGGGGGGTCCAGGGGCATGCTCCCCCGGTAAGATTTGTTTTTTATTTTGGAGTTAAATGCATCAATCTGGTGCATTTGGGGGGGGAAATAAAGAGACTAGATCTATGGAAACACCCATATGAAACATAACTGTATACATTTAAATAATCATAACATCGTAAGAACATGGCCATAACCAATAACATACCATATCCAATATTAAAAAACATGTTGTGAGTGTGTCTGTGCTCCTGAATCAGCCTCACCTGTCTCCCTCCTCTCCCCCCTGCTCCTCTTTGAGGCACCAGCAAAGACTTTAAAAGTGTATCTTACCTTTTTTCACCTAGTTAACATTTTCTTTATTTTTATTCATGCATATTTTACTAATCACTCCCCCCTCAAATGGAAATATGTGTTTACATAAATGGTGACCAAACCGTTTGAGACCCACTGAGATAACTGACTAAGTTAATTAAACACCCAGAGAGTCCTTAACCTCACCTGAGCTTTAGTTATCAGAGACTCTCAGTCTGACAGTAGAGAGCTCTCCCTCCACCTTGTTGTTGAAACATCTCCCTAAATCCATTAGCGTAGCTAGCTAGCACCAGATGCTAACAACAACAATAAAAGTAACCGGTGGCGCATGCTCTCTCTCTCTCTCGCTCGCTCGCGCCACGGGAAACCTCCCGGTCCTCCCGATGGCCAGTCCGGGCCTGCACACACACACACACACACACACACACACACACGCACACACGCACACACACACACACGCCCTCTACTTGCTACAAACTTAAATATGAAAAGGTTCAACTACGCACACACACATCATCTCGGCTCGCGCAGCACGCTCACAGGCATAGATTGCGCAATAATGTATTGCGCACCTTGGAGGTGCAGTGCAGGCATATTGTCATTCAAGAGATGCGTAGTTCTTTTGGAAAACATGTTTTTTTTTTAGCCTATTTACCTCGTTAACGTAAATAATACTCATTACATTGACACATGTATTATTTGTGATTAAAATAATGGTTGTTGGTAATGTATTAGCGACCCCCACAGATGTATGATTTC
Organism: Dissostichus eleginoides; assembly: GCA_031216635.1. Classification (NCBI taxonomy): domain Eukaryota; kingdom Metazoa; phylum Chordata; class Actinopteri; order Perciformes; family Nototheniidae; genus Dissostichus; species Dissostichus eleginoides. The sequence goes on along the minus strand of JASDAP010000197.1, from coordinate 14,911 downwards.
ACTGCGTCCGTGGGAGCTCAGACCCCTCCTTGTGGGAGCTCAGCTCCCATTGGCTCCCACATAACTCGAACCCTGCCCTCACTGTCAAATGATTAGACAGTGATATCTGCATTACTCATCCACTAAAAAACATCAGTTCATCCTTGTTAATTACACAATATTGATTGGTTTAAATTGTGTACAATGCTTTTGTGCTTTTAACCTTCGATTCGGAGAAACAAATAGTTTTTTCGGAGTTTCCGAAGACACTACACTACCCAGAATCCTCAGCTATCGTTTGGGACTACAACATCCGCTTTCCTTTACAAACCCCGTGATTAGTCCTCAAGCTCTGTGATTGGATTTTGGAGTGGCAGTGCGACAAGGTTACGCCGAGCGTCAAACAGCTCTTTAAAATGGAATGTAACCACGGCAGACTATCCAAAACTGGACTCGAACGGGTCTTGATATTTTCTATTCTATATTTCTATCATTGACTTTCTACTTTCCCCCTATTTTGTATGTAGGCTACTCTTAATATTTAAATGTTTTCATCAAATATAACATATTCAACAACAAAATTCAATAACGTGCTTTAACCACTAGGCGGTGCGGGTTAAAAAAACAGTGGTCTAGTTAATAAAACATAATAATATCAAACATAATATTACTATTAACTTTATTGTGAAATTAAAACAGAACGATAAAGAAAAATACAGTTTCAGTCTCTCGATTTGAAGCTTATGCATTGTACCATGAACCTGTATAGACCTGTAACAGTCGACTGCATGAGGAGTTGGAAAGGTAGTTTCTGAAGATGTTACAAATAACACACAGCATACAATGCCATAATAACTTTGTATTATTAGTGTAGGACACTTATGTATGTATAACATCTGAAGATGTGTAGTTTTATTCATGTTTTCACATAATTGTACAGGATATTGCTATAATATTTCACATATTGTAGTTCTATAGAACTACAATATGTTAAATATTATAGCTGATAATGTATATATATATATTATTATATATATTATATATGATATATATAATGTAATTTGTAAAACATCACAGACAGAAAGGTATTTCGGATTTCATATCGCATAAACACCATATCCCAACGTGCATTGCGGCTAAAACATCCAATCACCGAGCTTCAAGTTCGACCTCTGAAAAAAGAAATGTGTCTCTCAGAATTGAAAGGGAAAAACCTATGGGAAAAACACAAAAGCATTGTACACAATTTAAACCAATTAATGTTGTGTAATTAACAAGGATAAACTGATGTTTTTAGTGGATGAGTACTGCAGATATAGCTTTAAAATCATTTGACAGTGGGGGGAAATACGGTTTTATTATGAAAACTTCGAGACCGGAAAAACTATTTTCACCCCGTGAGGGTTGACGCTAACTTTACATGGACGCTGCCGTTACACGTTCTCCTGGCGAGACCTCAAATCATCTTCGTAATATCTATCAAACTATAGATCCTACACATCCACTGGACGTGGATTCTGAAAGTACAATATACACTTCTCGCTAGAAATCTAATCAAAAAGCATTTTAATGGCCAAACTATCCTACAATTTAGGATTTTCCAGAGAGGTTTATTTGTGAATATACGACCCTGCGTAGCGTTTGCATTCAACAGGAGCACTAGAGGTCAAACACTTTAAAACGTGATTATAGGTCGTAATAAGCGCTTGAACAATCGACCTATTTGGTCTTAATAAGGGCTTGAACAATCGACCTATTTGGTCGTGAGTTGGAGGACTTGTTGTTTCATTCTGCTACTCCAAATTCCACCCCTCAAGGTTGCAGGGAAATATTAATTGTTGCTCCCTCCGTGCAGTTCCTCCAACCTTTTTTGGTTGAGGTAGCTTCTTCAGCAGATCACGTTGTGGGAAAAGTGCCACATCATTTTCTTTGAAAGAAAAAGTGGGTTTCACCTTTGCAGTGCTCCCTGGGATTCTTCGGAGAAATCTTGCACTAACTTCATCTCCCTCAATTTTCTCAACCATTCCAATGTAATTGTAGCACTTGCATTTGGTTTGAAATGTTACGATGACAAAGTCACCAACTAACAAATCTGTGGTGTCTGTTTCACCTAGCTCACCCTCAGAGCTCTCATACTCTAACGCAGTGGTTTTCAAACTGTGGGGCGCGACCCCTGGTGGGTCGCGGAGGTACTGCAGGGGGGGCGCGGGAAGATTTTTTAAAAATTATTATTATTTAATTGTAAACAAACACTGCTCGAAAATATCTCATTGGTCAGAGAGCTGTGGGCATAATGCTGCCTTTTGCAACATCCTACTTGTGTGAGATAGGCTTTTCTGCTGTTGCTGCCATCAAAACGAAATACAGATCAAAGCTCAACATTGAGAATGAACTGAGAGTGGCAGTCTCAAAACAACAGCCCCGGTTTGAGAAGATCTGCAAGGGAAAGCAAGCACACAAAAGTAATTGATAGGCTATGTGTGGAATAGGAATGGTAAAGTGATGTGATCGTTTGCAACCTGCAGTAGAAATAGTAGTTAGTGTTCATTAATATATTTTCCTTAAAGACATTTTAATTTAAAAATCTACTACTCAGGGAAGAAGGCCTACTAGTTTTAATTAGGCCAAATTAATTCACAGTATCTATTACAAGCACTTTTGTTCATGTGTAATCCATAATAACATATATAATTATAGTTATATGGGATGCGTGTGGTGCAGTGGGTTGTGCGTTGGTGTTCGGATCAGGGCTCACAGGTTCAAACCCCAGTGCAGTCAGCATGTCGTTGTGTCCCTGAGACACTTCACCCCAAATTGCTCCTGTGGGGATTGCCCACAGTATTGAGTATGTAAGTCGCTTTTGATAAAAGCGTCTAACATGTAATGTAATGTAATAGTTGGATCTTTGTATCTTCTTATTATTAGCAGAGAAAATGTAATGTTTTTACAACAATATACAATTAATCCTACCAATATAGATGGGAACCGGGTTGGGGGGTCCCGAAAATATTTCCAATTACCCAAGGGGGGCCCGACTGAAAAAGTTTGGGAACCACTGCTCTAACGTGTCATCATATTGGAATGGAGCATCACTCTCTTCAGAGCTGCTGCTCACTGCGATTTTCTTCGTGGTAGGTTTCTTGTGGACCTTTTTTTTCTTTGCTGTTACTTAGCATTTTCCCCTGCTGTTTATTTTTTCTCTCTTCATGAGCCCTCTCAATTGCCTGCTTTTCAGGTGTATCAGTCAATATTCTGGTCTTCACCCGCTTTCACTTCGTCTGTGCCCTGGGATGTGAACTTTTGGGTAACGGCAGTATTTTATCTGCAGACCCATATGCAGTGTGGCTAGGTTGCAAATCTGTGTCATCTGGTGAAGCACATCCAGGAGTGGAGCTTGATGGAAGCTCAGCAGTTATGGAGGTCGAGGCAGTGGGTGGATCATCTGCAGCGGGTGGATCATCTGCAGTGGTTGTATGATCTCGAGCGGCAGACTGTAACTCAGGGTTTGGCCTGTCTGACACCATGGATGGCTCAAACTGCATCATGGAAGATATCTCGGTTGTATGGGTAGATCCCTGTGGACCTGAATCCAGAAATGACATTTTGCGGTGTCATTGCTGACAGGAAAGCCTCATTTACACATCGGGCAATATTGTATATTGAGGCCTGGATTGGATCTCATCCAACCATCGAGAGCTTTATTATAGTAGGTCTTGAATGGACCATACACGGTCTTGTCCAGAGGCTGCAAGCGATGGGATGTGTGAGGTGGAATGGTGAGAAGAACAACACCCTTGTTTCTTCGCTATATCAACTGCCCTTAGGGAGATATGAGCCTCATGGTTATCAAGGATGAGTAGAATGGGATGGTCAGGGGAGCAGTTAGAATGCTGAATGAGATGTTCGAGGAACAAAGTAAAGGTCTCTTCATTGATCCATCCTGATCTGGTGGAGGTACCAATAGATCCTGGAGGTGCTCCTGTGATATAGTGGTCTTTATATCTAACCCTTGGGAAGATGAACACTGGAGGTGCTGCATTCCCAGCAGCATTGACCGCACACACAACAGTCACCAGCTCTCCTCTCTCAGCTGATGTGATGGCGCCCACTTGCTTTTTCCCTTTCTCTGTGACAACCTGCTTTGGGGTCTGCACTGTAGCGACACCAGTTTCATCACCATTGTAAATCATATTTGGAGGGAATGTATGCCTGTAAATCAAAGAGAGGACATTAAATAAACAGATCAGAATAATTAAACCTTACAGGTAGGCTAACGAAAAATGATTTGCAACAAAATAGCACTAAATAGATATTGTTGTAAATGCGGCTAGCAAACACATGCAATGCACTATGAATGTTATCAAAAGTAAATTCTGTCACCTGTCCATCACTTTGCCCAGATTGTCAAATAATTCCCCCACTGTAGTTTTATTGAAGACTGTAGCCCTTCCCATGGATGTTGCTTCAGGCATACGACAGGATAGATGATGGCGTGCCTTAAAGTTTGTGAACCAATCTCGACCTAAAAAATACAATTTATTTGTTCAAGATAGGCCTACTGTATTAGCTACACGAGATCATTTAGCCTTAGTTGACATACTAAATCATGTTTTCTCTTGAACACCCTACCTGCACAACTAGTCTCCCCCCTTGTTGGGGACAGGTATGTTGTTTCTGTCTCCCAGTTCAAATGCCAGTTCACAGCATGTCCTTGGAGTAAGGCCATGGAACTGGTCAGCCAGTTTTTTTATGTGGTCTGCAAGCCCCTTTCTATCTCCTCTGTGAAGACTCTCTTTGCCTGTGCTGTCCCACTGTACCCTACTGTTTTCACTTCCTTTTCCTCTTTCTTTTTAATGTATCTGCGTAGGGTTGACCTGTCAATTTCTCTCTCTTTGGCCACTGCTCTAATGGATTTTCCACACTTGACCTCAGCGGCTGCTCTCTCAATCTCCTCAAGGGGTTGAGCCCCAGCTTGTCTTTCGGTTGTATGTTCTTGGCTTGATGGCTTGTCTACACTGTTTAAAATATGAAGGAACAAAATCTGTTGTTTAATACTACATACAATTTCAATTTAAGACTGTTTACACTTAACTTAATTTGTGCCTCATGGTGGGGTAAGTTGAACCACCGGCTCAACTTACCCCAAGGCCCGTGGTTCACTTTACCCCATAGCCACCATTTTAGAAAAAATAGCCTAGCTTAAAAATTCAGAGTCATCTTTAGCTTAATGATTCACATGGTTTAATACGCTGCCAACACATCAACATATACAATATGCGTTTTTAAACCTGGATACATTTTGTTTGACATGACAGCCGAAATAGCTGACATCTAGAAAATGTACTTTGACAAGCAAAAAACGTTTTTTTTGTAAAAATGTTTACTTACCAGACCACAATGAGCATCTCTCTGTCACAGCCAAAGAGAAATGGGAGGAGCTTGCATAATTTCTGGTCACCTGATTACAACTATAGAGCATCGCCTGGTTACAGGGGTGGTTCAACTTACCCACTGGCTCAACTTACCCCCTTCTCCCCTATATAAGCATGTGAAGGACACTAGTTGTACCAAATGCTCTGTATGTGATGACTACTTCCATTCTTGAGAGGATAATAAATACATGTATCCTGATATTGAAGCTCAAATACAGTATACATATATATAGTAAAAACCTTGAATAAATGCTATGGCCAGTGTGTTTGCAAGAAGATGAGAAAAACCCTTTTAAAATGTTGTTTCCTCAATGGAGGTGAGATTGATCAGGCTAAGCTAACATTGTAGCTGCTCTATAAACACTCAAAAATAATGTAGTGTGGCATAAATAAAGTAACACTTTATTTGACATAAGATAGACTATGTCTAGCCTATGGTTTGTTCACATACATATATACACATTGATTTCCGTCGAATGTCAGATACAGATATTAGGTACTGTAGAGCGTTGGGTACCGTTACCCATAGCCAACAGTTTTTTTTCTTCTGATTTAACATTGAGACGTCAGTGATGACAGGCGGAGAATCTCAACACTGACTTGCTTTCGCAGGAAATTATCATGCAAATACTTTGTCACTCGCTTACCGTTACGGCAGCTATTGCTTTATCAGCATCTTTGCATTGACTTTATCACGGCGCGTGAAAAATGTGCTTCGTGTCCGGGGTCAACGCACCATTAAATACTAGAGTTATTAGAGTACCAGAAAATAGAACTTTGAAGTGTGCACCATACATGCATGTGCACACTGTTTAGAGCTTCTTAACACCAGTGGTCTGCAGTGCTCAGGGTAATGCTGAATACCCTTAAAAGTTACTTCATAAATGTAACTGTCTGTTAGCCGTGCTGGATATTAAAAATACATTATTTGCAAATTACAAGAGTTTTAAAAGACACAGACATTGTTTATTATTAACATTGTTCAGCTTACTGCTTTATAAAGTAATTTTACTACTTTTTTGTGACAGCTTTTGTAAGGTTTTGAATGTAAAGGGTCTGAATACTAATTCCATCACTGCTTGCAGCAAGCAACATACAAGCCATAAATAAAACAAATAAATAAACCCCTTGAGGCCTAGGCTATATGTGATTTGTGTTATTGGGTTGTATAAATGAAAAAATAAATCAATTGACTGAAAAATATCCCATCAGGAAAGTGAGATGTCAGCCTGAACAGATTAATATGTGAGAGGAGAGACCGAGGAGGTGACAACAAATCAATCGTTCAATGCATTTATGGGTGGATTTCTCTTTTATTAATTTAAAAACAATCCCTCAGTTTACATGAAGCATCATGTAACAGAGAACATCAGTGTACGTGATATAGGTGAAGACCGAACAAGCAAAATAAAAATTAAAGAAGGGATAATTTGCAGCCATCCGCTGTCTGTGTTGTTTTTCAATGACATTATCTCACTTATAACATGGCTACATACTGAATAAACCAACACAAGTGATCTTCATTATTTTTCTTAGAAATAATAGCCCGTTCCACTGTGCACTAACGGCTGTACTATCTTCTTCTGCTGTTCCCTTTAGTGTTTACTTCCTGTCTGTCTTCTTCTGCTGTTCCCTTTAGTGTTTACTTCCTGTCTGTCTTTCTCTGCTGTTCCCTTTAGTGTTTACTTCCTGTCTGTCTTCTTCTGCTGTTCCCTTTAGTGTTTACTTCCTGTCTGTCTTCTGTTGTTTTCTCTGACGTCCAGCGCTCTGTCTCTTACCCTCTTTCCTTCTCTTATTCTTTTTTCTTTACTGGGGACAGTTTAGCTATCGTGAATCCAAAGTGTGGTGCTATCCACAAATAAAAGAATGAATAATCTAAAAGTATTCCATGGTCTTTTCTGATGGATAAAAACTAATGTATGTTTGTTGTCGACAGCTCGCGTTAAAAGCACCGACTTCTTTCTCCGGATTGATAAGACTGTACATACATGCAGCGGTCTTTTAACAAATTTAGCAGACCTCTGCAATGTCAAAATGTACCAATCAGAATTGAGAATTCAAGCCATGGAATAAGACTTGTTAATATGATGGTACATAACAACTCACTCCCTGTTTATCACACACACACATTTATCTTGAGGCAAATATTTGAATGATTAAAGATGGTCATCTTGTTCAGAGATGATGAAGTGCCTAACCTGGAGGACTTTTGAAAGTTGTACTGGGAGGAGAGATCTTTAAAAGCACAGTGTGTTTGAACAGATTGCCAAAGTGTTCCCTTTGGTATACCATGGTTTTGTGTTATAATCTCTGAGGGCTTTAGGTAAAGAGGGATTTATGTGATGAAAAGATTGGTCCTAAATAGCTTGAGTACAGCCTTATATCTGTCTTAACTTGTTGCCAAATCGTATTTGTAGACACTGATTAGGTTTCATGTTGTAATGAGGAGATGATTTAAAGAGCAATTCACTTTTTTTAGGTGACTCTGTTAAATCGCTTCTATAGATGGGTGGGCTTGCTCGGCTTGCCATGTCCTTACTGCTCTAATTTGTGCTGCCTAATAGAAATTAATAATCAATAAGGACTTTCAGTCAACATTTTTCAAGAAGGCTATATACTTATTTAAAAAAAACAAACATGTATTTCTTGTTCTCTTTCAGTTTTTTTTACGTTGTCACACAATATTATTTTATCTCTGCTTGCCACCCACATGTCTCCCTTCATCCCCCGCTCCTTGTCTGGTCTTGAGTTTGGCTTCTTCATGTAAAGCTGCTTTAATGCCACGGCTGAATGTGACTTTTCCTGCATCTCAACCAGTAATTGGTGATATTATGCTTCAAGTTAACAACCTTTACATTCATGTTCCATGCTGGTCTGTAAACACCTTTAATGAGCGAACAAAAAAGAATGAGCATTTTGTAACAACAACCTGTTGACAGGAAGGCTGCCTGCTGCTGGCTTCATCATTACAGAGAGCAGAGAGGAGAGACTCATCTATACGTGTTGAAGGTGTCGGTTTCATAAGATCTGAGCAGAAATGCCCACACAGAAAAAGTTTACAGTAATGTACCCACCTTGAAGCACATGCACGTACACACATACGCCCAGTTTGAGTGTACCGCACACGTAATTCCCTCTTTCAATCTACAGTCCATTCAGTGTAACAGTGGTGTGCCTGTGTGTGGGGTTTATAATAATAGGTTGTCTTGTTGGAGATGGGGGGGGGGTTGACAGTGCAGTACAAGCTCACTGATGAGGCCCGCTGAGAGACTAGCAAACTGCCTCATCTCGCTGAACAGCCTCACTCTGTGCAAAGGGACTTGATGACAGAAGAAGTGATTCATGGTTTTCTCGTTGGCTTTCCAGTGCCGATTCCTCCATTTCCCCCCTTTGTGTCTCTCTTTCTCCCCAACTGAGGCTGATGGTAGCAGGACTGGGGGGGGGGGGGCTGTTTTTTAAGTTGCACCAGATGGCAACAAACTTTCATTTTTCATTTTGATTGTATATGAAACGGAGGAAAAGTGATCGAGGGATGTTTGACATGTGCTATGATTGAAGCGGTTTATTAAGTGCTGCGACATTAGTTGATTAATAGGAGGCAGAAGAGGGTTCCAGATAAGTAAATACCTGCAACTATTTCTTCAGAGTGTGTGTGTGTGTTTTCTGACATTGACTTTGTGATGGCAGGTCACGTACATCAACATTTGTTTCCTATTTCCTGGATTTCGGATGATGAAGACGTTTTAGGTCTCAAGCTGCTTCGAACGCCTCTCTTAATTAAAATGTCCTCGCTAAAGAAGATGTCAAAGGGTCAAATGTTTCCTCCCTCACTTCCTTTCAGCCACAGCCTGGGACACACACATGGAAAGGTCCATTCAAAGTGGAGCTTTGAACTTTAGCTGCCATCGCTGGACAGAGCGCTGCTGACAGCTTGTTCATAAAGTTGTGCGTGAGAGCGCTGCATGCTCACAGCCGCTCGCTTGATTTATTAGTACTGTGCCAACAGCCGCAACACATTTGTTATCCCGCTCTCCGCATAAGAGCCCATTCATTACACATTAATTAGTTGTTGATAACAGCCCCTGTACTCCACAGCACAATACCAAAACACTGGAAAGATGGTGGAGATCGGGTTAGCTAGCAGAGTCCATGTTGACTCCGGGCCTGTGAAAGTTGATCACCCATGCACTTATCTGTAGAGGCGGCTCCACTGGGGCTTATACTGTAATGTGTAAGTCATAAACACAGGAAACAGAGAGATGCATTTGTCAAGTAAGTGCTAATGGCTTAAGAAGCTTTCATGCGTGACCTTTGCCACACATAAAGTATATTGAAAAAATGTTAACCAGTTGGGAATTTGTTGTAAATGTACTGTCAACATGTATTTGGCAGGCAATTACCCAAACTGTGTTTTCCAGTCAGGGTTACACAATATGGCTCAAGGTTGATTAGACTTCACTTAAAACTAAAGATGAATTTACTGACACAGAGTTATTTGATAACAAGAGTTAAGTCTACAGCTATACCAGCGACTGTAAAATGTTTGGCTCAGTTTGAGGAAAAGTTGTAAATCACCAATATGGGTATGCTTTATCCTCTGGGGATCAGGAATACCCTATACATTTCAATAGGAACTTAATGTACCAACCATCCATAGAGCCATGCTGCTGACATATCTTTATATGTAACGATCATGTTATGAAACTTAAAGTAGTAGTAGACCTTTCTAGCAGAAGACAACTGGAGTCTTCGGAACACAGTTTTTTTAGAGAGCAGTCAGGTGGTAGCATTTGAAACTTATTTTTACCTTTTAGTACCTAACGATTGGCATTTAATGAAGGATCCCTTGCACCAACTAGATATTTTTCCTTTCACTCCCTAATGCCAATATGCTGGACATACAGACCCAGTCAGATCATTGTGTTGCCCTGGGCCCCTCTATGTGCTTTTTACTGTTTTAGACCTTGACATGTTTGTTTTTCTTCAGAACACACCATTATTCATACAAGTTTAGACATGATTATAAATCTATGACTACGGTACCTTTGAAGTAAGGAGTCTGTGATCTGACAGGATACACATGGTCCCCTCCTGTCCACCTGTCCTCTGAAATCTCAGTCTGAGACTATCATCAGGGCCGGGCTGCGTGCCACTGTAGACCCTGTCTCTCTGGAGCCTGGATCCTGGATGTCTACGCATCCATTCTCAGACATCTTCACATCTTGCCTGATACATATGACACTCATTATAGTCAGTGGTGAGCCGTCAGGGCCCTCTAGGCCCTCTCTGAGGGCCTAAGATATTCTAAAAAATAATATTTGAAAACATTAAAAAAAAACATTTCTTTTTAAACATTATTTTTTCCAATATTTTTTTAGTTATATTTTTCATTAGTTTTACCAAAATACCTTAATTTAATTGTATTTAAAATAACATTTCCAAGAAAGAAATCCTTCGAATCTGCCTGATAAATCTAATCGATAGATTTCTGATCGATAGATTTCTGATTAGCATAAGTTTGTTCATGATGGCTCATGTCAGTGATAGTGATGACATCGTTGCGAAATTATTAACCGAGTCATTTTCAAGATTGAGTTACAATGATAAACTGGAGTGGCAAAGGATCAGCTGCATGACCCGCCATCAAGTGCTTCATCCAAAAGGACAGGAGGATGGACTTTGTGTTTAAGTGATTTGATCATCAAAGGTAGGCCTAAGTCATTTTCAATGTGGGCCGCCGTGCCGACTTCATTCATTTTGAATTGTTACTTGGCTGTGGGTGCCCTGTCATGATAGGTGTTTATATAAATGGTGTTGTTTTGTGTGGTAGAGGGTCGCTGTCATTGATGCGTTTTGCACCCCGGACCGCTGTTTTGATATTCCGCTGAAGTATACGCTGTGACGTAATAACTCTTCCTTTTTTCTTTTTTTTTAGGGAAGGGGGGGGTCAGAGGGCCTAGGTATAAAGGTCACGGCTCGCCACTGATTATAGTTAAAGTATAACGTAGGGCTGTTAACGTTCACGCTCGCGATTATTCTGAAAACCTTAATGCTATTTTTTTAAATCAAATAAGGCAAATTAATCGTATTACCAGGTTTGACCCTTACTTTTTTCCATAATTCCATCGCAGATGTTTACCATGAATGACATGGCAATGGAAGGCCAAAAGAAGCTGAGAAATTGGCACAAGTTACATTTATTACAACACACAAAAGTAAATGACTTTTTTTAAACTAGTGATTATATTACGAAGAGCTGTATCTGATGAATACTTTGAAGATTTACTGGCACGTCTAGCACCTTTTTCTTTAAAGAGACAGGACCAAAGTAGGCAATAAATACAGCTCATCCTGATCTTACCTCTAAAAAGATTTTAGTAATCTGCTGAAAGTCAACTGCCAATAAAGGGTTTTATATCTCCTATTTTAAGCAACAAACAAATGCAACTGTTGTATACACAAGGCAAAACAGGTATTTACAATGAAAATGGCACTGTTTTAAACCTCTTGACAGTTTTAGGGTTTTTTCTGCTTCTGTCACATTTAGTTGAATGTGGCCTATAAAGAAACAACACGTCATGGCTAGAAGTAAAGAGGATTAAAAAGGACTGTGTGGAGGTAAAAACAGTTGTAATGCCATCAATCAATTTGCTGAATTTATTTGGTATTTTTTCTTCAATAAAAAAAACATCAAAAAACCTTCATACACTTTTCCAACATGTTCCCAATTACCCACATAGTAAACAATATTTGGGAAGAAATGATGCGCGAAAATTTGATATTTGTTTAACTATTTACAGCCGAGTCATCCATGGATTCATGGGTGTGGTGAGTGCAGACATTTTTTTTATAGGTCTGGTGAGTGCACACTTTTATTTTTGGCAAAATTGTAAAATGTAAAATTAAATCATTTAGATTTGGTTCCTTTTGGGAATGGTATTATTCCAAATTCATGATTTGTTCAAGGTAGTGCAAGTTTCAAAATCCACTGACTATTTTTCTGTTTCTGGCTAGGATAAATTGGAATATTTGGGGGATTTTATTGAACAAAATGTCCTTCAAACCTGCGAGCGGGATGTGGGGTTCAGAAGGAAAACTCTAAGGGCTGCACTGTTGTTTCTCAGGTCTCGTAAGAAGATTAACTATGATCCAGAAGTGGCTGATAGATCCATAAAAGTGAAGGTCCGTAAACAGTGCATAAGAACCTGCATTGTGTTTAGTAATTAAATGGATTGCACACATAAATTAAATCACCTTGTGACTGTCAGTTACTGGCAGAAACTCATTTTAGTGCATTACCTTCATGTCAGAGTAGTAAATCACTGTAAAGCATGCACACTCACATCCTGCTGTGATGTACAGTATCAATACCCATCACATTAAACCAACATAATACTGTGTTGATATAGGAATACTTTAGCATTCAAATATGCTTTGGTTTGACATTTCAGGTCCAATGAATATAAAACCAGTGTGTTTCTCTCTTTGCTTATGTTTGTTCCTTGATATCTATCTTTCAAAGCATTCAAGTTACCAAAACCTATGGTGAGTTCACACCTCAGGCTCCAGTTCCTGATTGGAACCAATTTGTGGGTGATCATTTGTTGAATTTTTCCAACTGGGCTGAACTATTTTCATGAAGGCTAAACTCAAACAGTTCAACAATTGTAAATGTCATGGGGAAGAAATATCCTTTTTCTTAATAGTCCTACAGCAATATCCAATATATCTAGGTAACAATGGGGCAACGTCAGGTTCTGGTCATGTTGGTGTTGACCTGGAGCACATACAGTACCAGCAGACTTTAGGACATCACTCATCAAAACAGGAAATAAGAATGCATTTTTTAAGAAAAATATTACAAATAAAAAGAAACACTTATTTCCATTGGTTCGAATGCTTCCATACCACAGAAGAAATAATTGTTCACTGGAAGCGGTCCGAGGCGACCCCTCATGGCGGACTAGTGAGCGCATGTTTGGTCCGTCTGACTCCAGCGTTCACACAAACCCACCGCACCACACAAAGTGAGTAAACCCTGCAGGGTACGGTTCAACGACGCTAAACAAGGCTAGCGTGAGTGCGCCTTTATTGGAAAATGTGTCAGACATGCTGAAAACAGTGAACTCTGACGATGATGGTCAATTCTCCCCCTTCCTTTCTCTACAGCTTTCAAATTGTGCGGTGCATGAGACGGTTGTATTGTGTGCTAGTGCTTTGGGATTTTGAGGGGGTCATTTAAAGTGCATGGCACATTTCCCCTGGCAAAGATCAAGGGGTTAACTTTTATCCGAGGGGGGCGGAATTGTGTTGGGACTAATCTGCCACAACCCAAAAAGGAAAGGCCAAATCAAAGTGTCTTCATGTCCCCATTCTCTTCCACTGATAACGGTTGTCGGCTAACGGGTTAATCGGCTTTCATTTTGAGCTGGGTTTGGGAAAACATTAGTCCTCAACAATAACATTTGAGATGATTGACCCTGACTTCCAAGCGCTGAGCCGGAGGTGTGAACATCAGCTGGCAGGACATCTGTGAGCAGACATAGCACGACATGAAGTTCGCCGAAAGGGAAGGAAGCAGTAAATGCTGACAAAGGGATGCCAAAAAAAATCGGTCATCGAGAGGTTTTTGGGTCAATCTCAATTTAGTAAAGATTTAGCTCAACATATTTTGTCAACAATAATAATAATACACTTTCTGCCGTCTGTATTCTTTTACATGTGTACACGAGAATCACGATCACATTTTAATATTTCGCTTATAAAGGGTTCATTCAGAGTTCAAATTAAAGTGCACAATCAGATCATGATTTTTAAAAGAAACTGTGAATATGCATGCTCCACGGAGTTCAGTGGGCTACTTTGCCTCCAGTAAATATTGCATTCTCTCTCGCTCCAATTAAGACACGTTAAGAGGCAGAGTCCAGACAGACTGCCTCTCACGCTCGATTCAGGTTTATTTTGTTTGAAGGAAGATCAAGAATAATCCTTTTTGCAATATAATTCATCTAAGCATGTTATCTCTTAAAATAAAAAACTATTTGAAGGTATATGGATGTGTTTTCCTTTCAGTTAGTTATTAGACCTTACTCACAGTCACACAATATGAATATTATTAATATTTAAGATTCAGCAGACTAATTGTGGGCTCCATTGTCTCCTAACTTCAGGTTTGAGGCAATAACACCATGAATGTGGACACTTCTTTTTATTTATTTAAAGATTCCTATAATGTTATGTTCAAATCAGGCCTTCTCCTAATACATATGTGCTTAGTTACCATTGTCAGAAGAGAAATCTAAACATTCCCTAAATTCCAGTTCTTTCATTTTGATGACAAATTAGTCAGTTTGAATTTTGAATATATTTTTGTATGACTCCGTACATGAGAATATACTGTAAACAGTGATAACATAAAAAAAGAAGTTTTTACAATGTCTTTTTCTCCGTACAATTAGTTATCAGACCTTACTCACAGTCACACAATTTCAATATTATCA